>JAGDQP010066865.1:0-11227 GCA_022664845.1 Lepisma saccharinum | reverse complement strand
ATACATTTCTGCCATCGTTCCGGCAATATATGGATGCCAGACCAAAAAACAAAAACAAAAAAAACTGTGCCTCTTGTGCTGCAAACCAGTCATCAAGTCATTTTCGTACATTTTAGTAAGATGTGAAGCGCTGGTCAGCAAGTGCGTGTCCCATGGATACAAATAAGTGAAAATCGGAAGGCGCTAAGTCTGGTGAGTAAGCCGCATGCGGAAGGATTTCTCAGCCAAACGTCACAATCGTTTCCTTGACCGGTTTTGCTGTGTGGGAGAGGGCATTATCGTGAAGCACAATCACTTTATGTTGTCTTTGGTCATATTCTGGTCGTTTTTCACGGAAAGCTTGATGCAAATCGATCATTTGTTGTCGGTAACGTTGGGTATTAACGGTTTCGCCAGGTCTCAGCAGTTCATAATAGATCCCCTTCTGATCCCACCAAACACAAAGCATTGTCTTCCGTCCATAGCGATTTGGTCTTGCAGTCGATGTCGCCGGTTTTCCTGGATTTACCTATGATATTTTACGCTTAGGATTCTCGAAATAGGTCCACTTTTCGTCACCAGTCACAATTCGATAGAGAAATGATTTCCTTTTGCACCTGGCGAGCAGAATTTCGCAAGTGGTTTTTCGGTTTTCCTGCTGTCGTTCAATCAATGCATGTGGAACCCATTTCCCCACCTTCTGAATCTTGCCTATGGCTTCTAAACGTATGGAAATTGCTTCTCGTGTCACATTTAATTGATCCGCGAGTAGTGTTGCGTTTGAGCGTCATCCTCATCTAACAAAGCTTGCAATTCGCTGTGCAAACTTTTTCGGTGGTCTTCCACTTCTTCGTTTCTCACGTTAAAATCGCCACTTTTAAATTTTGTAAACCACGCATAGCACTGTGACTTACCAAGAGCATGATCACCGTAAGCTTCGACAAGCATGCGATGCGATTCTGCAGCAGTTTTCTTCAAATGGTAAGAAAACATCAATGCTGTCCGCACATCGTAGTTTGTAGGTAAAAATTGCGCCATGTTCAACGCTATTAAACACTACACTATGACATGAAACTTGTCTGGTTGTGAGTTGCAAATCGTTATCAGCAGCCAAAACAAGCAAGTGGCGCCAAGGACGCAGTTTTACGGTAACCACAGTGATAGCTAACGCCGTCTATGCACAAATTCCGGTTTCATATTTACACACCTGGTACATAAAAATAAGTATTCTTTCATTCAGAAATAAGGATCGCTTTCATTTAGGCCTATTGTTAATAAAGTGGTTATATTCGTGTAGAAAAAATACATCTGTCTAATTAAAATTTAAATAGTTCTAAGCCCATAATGTACTGTTGAATGTTATTGATGGCTTTAGGCACCTAAGGCTCAGGCCGAGATAGAGTAGGGGAAAGGATTCGGGAAGATATCGGCCAGGGTCTATGTTGAAGGTGCCATCCCTGCTTTTGCCTGGTGTACCTGAGCAAAAAATCTGGAAAAACCTCAGTCAGTATGGTCGGCCACTGGAATCGAACCCATGACTTCTCAAATGCTATACCAACGGTCTACAACTGAGCTACGGCGGCTCGGCAAGTAATGTGCTGTTGAAAAGACTTGTTAAATTAACAAAAATGATGATGAGTGTTCTGCTCGAAGGCAGCTCTTGACCTGAAGATTCCAGACCTAGCTGAACCCACGTAGACGGTGGCGCCAGTTCTGCCTCTAGTGGAGTTTTATAACTCTATGATAATTACATAGAAGCCTGCAAACTAAGACAATGGGTTCGAACATGCAACAAAATAGCTCATACTTAGCACCCTACCAAATATTGGAAAAAGTTCAACCAGCTTAGGGGGAAATATTCCAAAACAACATATCCTATTGTTCAACACAACCAAGCTTGCAGGAAGTTTTCACACCATCACCACCTTTGAATCCATTTCGAAGACATCCTGCAGCCAGATTAAATATAGACTCTCCACATCTACAACCCGACACTAATCATCAACTCCCAGGTCACCCACTTACTGCACCTATCACGCTAAACGAAATAATAGGGACTAGAGCACACAAACGCACTACCACACCCGGCATTGACACCATCACATACCGTTACCTTAAAGAAGCACCCTTCACTCTCCTAACACTATTAGCCACCATCTACACATTTATCCTTCGAACTGGCTTCTTTCCACTCCCATGGAAAACTTCTAAAACCCTCGTGTTTCCTAAACCTGACAAGCCACTCCACAACCTATCTTCATACCGACCCATACAACTCACCTCTGCCCTTACCTAGACATTTGAAAAATCCTAGTTAAATAACTTCACTCCCATCTAGACCTATACATCAAGCAGGCTTCCGTCCTCACTTTAGTATCAATGACTAACTTCTCCGTCTCATCAATAATGTAAAAAATCATAATAATACCTCCTGTCCTTCATGCCTCCTTTTTGATCTCGAAAAGGCATTTGACAAGGTATGGCGTCAAGCCCTTATACACAAACCAAAACTTTCGACTCCCCATCACCTATATCCGACTCATTCTACATTTTCTAACAAATCGAATCTCATATATCACAATCAACTCCAGCATGTCCCATCCTTCTTACATTGTGGTGTACCACAAGGATCCGCACTGTCTCCACTCACATCCTTTATTCGTTGTAGACTTACCTCAGCTACCGCCTAATATACATATCTTCCAATATACTGATCATACAGCTTTCCTAGCCGTAAGTAAAACCATTCAAAACATTAATAGGACTCTTACTGAAGCCATTCAAATGTTTATATCCTGGTGCAGTAAGTGGAGACTCACTATTAACTCATCCAAAGCTCAAGCCATGGTCTTCATACCCCCAAAATGACGCTCTAGTGCCCAACGAAACTCTTCGCATATAAACCTTAAAATTCAAAACGAAACCACAAAAGCTTCAAAACTGTCACTTACTTGGCTTTGTAATTGATCATCATATAACGTGGATACCATAACTACAGAAAATTGTCAACAAAGCCAAAAACCGCCTCAACCTCCTAAAAAGACTAACAGGAATCACTTGAGGGCTAACACAAACCACAAACCGTTATAAACCCATATGAAGTATTCCTTCGCCCGGTTCTAACGTATGGACTGACCGCCTGGATAGCAGCCGACCAACGTATATACCGTCAACTTCAGATTCTCGAGAGAGGCGCACTCCGCATAGCATATAGGATAAAACTACCTATCCCAGCCCAAGAATTATACAACCTCATCACCTTCCCATATCTTCTTCTGCACCTTGAAACACTTCGCACCAAACACATAAAAATAGATACGAAACCCAACACCCACTTTTCTATGACATACTCCTCTCGCATGAACACAATAACACACCACCTCTTCACACTTACACACCACTCTCCCTACTATTTACGCTCTACCGACAAGTAATACCACCAAACCACCCAGACTTACCACAGATATAGATTACACCACCGATAACACCCCTCACTACATTGCGCCTTCATCAACTGCACAGTGACCATTTCGAACGCAAGGGCTCATCTGTCTCCATAACCGTCTAGAGCTGCCCCTAGACGAGAACATGAATCATTTGTCTTAATGTGCCAAAGTGTTGTGGCGTCTTTCCGCACGTTGCTTCCATCTCATCAGCTATCATCGCTAGGAAATAAGATACCCATCCTATATGAATGAATATTAGAAAACTCATAATCAAGTATATTAAACAATCAAGTAATAAGATAAAGAAAACCT
The DNA here is from genome assembly GCA_022664845.1 of Lepisma saccharinum. Taxonomy (NCBI): domain Eukaryota; kingdom Metazoa; phylum Arthropoda; class Insecta; order Zygentoma; family Lepismatidae; genus Lepisma; species Lepisma saccharinum. Next base: position 7,490 of record JAGDQP010066865.1, on the reverse strand, counting down.
CTTGGCCCATCCAACGTTACTTAATTCTCACATTCCCTTCTATTCTCTGTTCCCAAATAAATGGTGTTAGCCTCGGCTAGCAATTGTAAAAAATAACTGATTGCATAACTAAACCCAGCCTAACTGGGAATTATTAGTGCAGTATCGAAAATATTGTGAAGCAATACGCACAAGCGAGAACACTGCGCGTACAGTCTCATTAGGTTCGACGGCAATTATTATTGTCGGAGGTGAAGTTAGTCAGAGAAGCAGTAATTGCACAGAGACTGATTATTTCATCATCCATTTTGTTTTTCATTTTCACTCTATATCTCACGGACTCCGGCCCCAGGACAGACTACCAATTTGTCGGGCGAAAAGCACCCAGGACTTCCGCAAACGGTTCCAACACCCGCTCCATGGCACACAGTTGAAGGAAGATGATCAAGGAAAGACAATAACCAACATTTCGATCTCGGTCTCGTACTTCAGTTCGCACTACTACTCAACATCAAAGCACTTCACCACCATTGAAGAAACAGCACTTACAATAGACAACGAGAGCAATAGCGAATCTGAACACATTGTAACATATCAATCCTCACCAACTGGAATTTCAGGCTCACTATATTCATTTCTGCTTACCAAGTATGATCTAAAGTTCCAGAACTCCAAACAAGTACTCCAACAAATCTGTAAATACATTTCTCGAAAAACTATCAGTCAAATCATCCCCGCTAGAAATGGCATGATAATAAAATCATCAGATCCTAAGCTTGCTACATATATTTGTAACAAACATAGTGTAGAGATTTTCAGGAAAACAGCCACCATGACTAGCCTCACGAACCAAACCCAGAAACAAGCACCATCACCTCGAAAACCACCATCACTTTCTGTTGTGGTACGCCGAGTTGATCCGTCGTGGACAGAAGAAAAGATTGCCGAGGAACTGAAGCAAGAGGAATAAGAGTTTACTAAAGTCATCCGCATTAAATGTAACGCAGGGCTAACATTTCTTGTTCTAGTGTTAACCTCATCCCAAGAAACAGTCAATGATTTGCTTACCCTCCAGGCATATATCTACGGAACGAGATATCGAGTTGAACATTCACGAACACAACCACCCATGCTGATTAGATGCGAAGACTGCCAAAGTTAGAATTCTCATCCTCCAACTCAGTGCTCGACCCAATCTAAATGTGGATTTTGTACCGGCCCCCATCCTACTCGACAGTCCACCAATATGCAACTTCCTCCAAAAGCTCAACGCGTAACCAAAATCATCCTATTAACAGTTATAAATGCAAAGCCAGACCAGAACCTGAAACAACCAAACCTGATCTTGTTGTACTACTTGCCGTCACTGAGCCAACAATTTAACTTGAAATCTCTGCCAAACATCCCATCCTATCACAATCCATTACTGTGGAACAACTCCTGTCATTCGTCACACTCACCTTACAAAATGTACAGCCATCACAACGTCCTCATATCTTACAACAAGTTCAAACAGCAGCAAAACAAGGGTTTCAAGTTACATTCCATGCTACCTACTCTGGCCCATATGTTTATTTTGTCACTGTTCCGCCCGAAACCACAGTCTAAAGCTATTCGTCTGTTCATCATCATGAATATTGTTCTTTTATTCGTTAATATTAGCTCATATACTAGAAGAGAAGGCACAAGCATTTCTGCTTAACGAAACCTACCTTATACTTAATTAACATGTAAAATACCTGGTTTTCTGCTTCTCCATTACGAAAGTAATATTCCAGGTTTACGCGCAAATAGTGGTATTGCCATAGGCTTCAAACCGACCATACCACACCGCATACATCATGTTGAACATTTGCAGCTACCAGAACATCTTATAACTACCGTACGTTATATTTCAGAAGCCAATATCGCACTCTGGTCACCATATATATAGGCCCTGGTCACCTCGTACAGCTTCAGTTCTTTAAATTCATTTCTAATACTTTCAAAATATATATCATAATGGATGACATTAACATCCCTAGCCGATCAGATCGTGATAAACTTCAATTCACCAACTATATCACTGCTCATACCAATGAACTACTGCAGTCTATCCCAGAAACTCACCCGTCCAATATCACGAACTACTCCCGATATAATGATCCTCTCTCCCAACATTACCACCCTCTGCAACCTCGAGGTCTAGGATACAATAGGAAGTGATCATGTACCTATCAAGCTTACTATACAACGCCGACATCAAATAAGACCAACAGATCATCTCCAGCGTACATTCATCCGATATGACCTAGCAGATTGGAACCAATATCGAAACCACATAAACGACAAGTTACAATCCGTACAAGAACCTACCACAGAAGAAGAATTGTATAACACCTTGGACATCGTCACAGATTGCATACAAACAGCAGACGAAATACATATACCTACTAGCAAGTCAACGCCTTACAAGCCAAAATTACCACCGGAGTACGTAACCTTAGTTCGTTGCTCTCGCCAACAGTACCGTGAATACATCCGCACACGAAATCCAGCTTCCTTGCAACTTCATCGCCAACTACAAAGAACAGTATGAAATTATCTAAAAGTCTAGAAACTGCGACATTGGATAAAAACGTGTAATCAACACAGAGACACTATACATCCTACTAAATACTGGAAGAGATTTAATCAGCTTACTGGAAAAAGAACCACAAATACTTATCCACTACTTCGAGATGACCAACCATTACAGTGTGATCAGGATAAAGCCAACGCATTTGCAGAATATCTAGAGGAAATCTTCGTATCGACCAGCAGCATAGTACCATGGAACCATCCAATTCGTCGCCTCAACATCGCATCTCCCGAATTGCAACCCGATGACCAGCATCATCTCAACGAAGATCATCACCTCACAACAGCAATCACCGTCGAGGACATAACAGCAACAATAGCATACAAGAAAAATACTGCTCCTGGCTTGGATAGTATTATATATCGTCACATAAAGGAAGGACCATACTGCTTACTTTATCTGCTCGCTGCTATCTACAATTTCATACTGCGCACAGGATATGTACCAGCGGATTGGAAAACATAAAAAATGCTGACGTTCCTTAAACCTAATAAACCTCCTGACTCCGTTTCATTTTACCGTCCCATACAGTTAACCCCTACACTTGGCAAAATACTAGGACTCATACTGGTCACACGTCTTCACATCCATCTCCAGGATCATTATTTGCTTCCAGATCATCAAGCAAGTTTCAGACCAGGATATAGTAGCCAGGATCAACTACTCCGTCTTACCAATCACTACAACACCTGCAAACAATCCTGTCTAATATTATTCGACCTAGAGAAAGCTTTTGACAAAGTATGGCACCAGGGACTCATCTAAAACTTCTACAATTTTGTCTACCCATCGCATACATCCGTTATATTTACAACTTTCTCACAAATCGCATTGCATTCGTAACCATCAACAACGCCAGTTCATTTCCAATTTTCTTCCATACCGGAGTACCACAAGGCTCAGATCTCTCACCGTTGTTATACACCATGTTCTGTTCTGATCTACCCCACTGCCTGCAAACATACAGCTTTACCAATATGCAAATAATACTGCATTTCTCGCCACCGCCAACACCATTCAGCAAATAAACAGAACCATGTAAAATGCTTTAGACTCCTTTCATCAATGGTGTAACTCTTGGAAACTCACAATAAACGCTGTAGAAACACAAGCCATTATCTTCCTTCCACCTAAACAAAGATCCAAAGTTCAACGAAATTCCACTCTTCTCACCTTGCAATTACAGCAAACTAGAATCAAAGGTACTACTACCGTCAAATACCTAGGACTCACATACGATCATCATTTTATCTGGAATGCTCACTTCAAATATCTTACAATCCTAGCATACAATAGACTCAATCTAATAAAACGCCTTACCGGTCCAACATGAGGCCTCACAACACTTGCCGTTATAGCACCTATAAAGTCTTCCTACGTCCTGTCCTGACATATGGTCATCTAGCTTGGTTGGCAGCACCGCAGAAATTTTAAGATAAACTAAAAATACTAGAACGACATGCGTTTCGCCTAGCATACAGAATACAGTTACCTGGCCCCACTGCAGAGTTATACGCACGCGTCACTATTAAGGCTTGAAACATTAAGACAGCGCTTTATCACAACTCGCTATGAAACTTTACACTCCCTATTATTAGACACCATGCACATTGATGCAACCTACGATCCTCAGCGTACACCCAACATAACAAGCCCATTATCACTCCTAATCAGCATATACCTCTTAGTCTTACCCAACAACTATCCAGACCTACCATACCTCACAACTTTCTCTGCCAAACAACCACCAAACCTCATACATCCATCAGATGCACAATAGTCTTACTGTTCCTAACAGGGCTGTTCCCAAATGTCTCCATCAGCACCCCGGGACAGAATATAACTTGCATTTGCAACTACTAACCTAAACCCGATGATCTGGCGTGCTTTCACCTCATAATTTCATTCACTTTTCTACCGAAAATATGATATGATGTAAAATCACGATACTGCTAATGATTTGTTGATTGAAATAAAGAAGAAAGATAATAATATAATGTAAACTCCCTTTGCCCTACTCCCATACCTACCGTTCGCCCGTATTTTAACTTCCCTTTCCCTATGAAGAGGGCGTAACCCTCTGGGTGGGAGATAGCCATGGCTTCACCATGGCTATCATTAAAAAAAAACTTCTGATGAAAGGGGAAAAATCACTGATTTAAATCCAGGAGTATTGGTCTCGCTGGTCAATCAAAATATACAGGCACTTTTTTGAAATGTGTAATGCTCTTATTAGAGCTGTTACCATAAACTAATTCAATCTTAAGTCCCCCTCTTTCCTCATACCCCTCTCTTTATGATGATGTATATATCATTGATTCCTTTCGTTTCATTTGTTTGTTTGTTTGTTCAGTTCTAGTTATTCTTATTCGTTTTCCATATGTCCTGTCTAATGTTAATAGAATGTTTTTTAATCTACTCCTAACTTGCTCTCCTATTAATGTCCGCCTGACCTCAAATCCTCACTTGTACCCCCTCCATGACCTCAATGATTTTGCATAATCCTTTACTCATCTCAGAGAGGAATGACCCATTACGCTACTAAGCCACGCAGCATCAATATCATCTTGTTCTCCAATAATTTACTTACCAACATAGTACAATATATTCACCCTCAAAATTGAGGTCAGCTCAATCAAACATGTTGCTTAACACCACACTGTGTCAATGACCACTCTCACATCATTCCGAAACGCTAAACGGTATTTTCCCCAACTTTTCCAATCTTGGATATAACGTCACTGCAACCCTGAACAACCCACAATTTTCTAACGATGTTACAGACTTGATTACGTCATCACTCACCATCTTATTTTAGCACAGATATACAAACAACCTCTCCGGACTTTCTACAGCGATGCCACGATATTGTACAACCAGTACCATTACTACGATGACGTCACGTTGTACTGGACTTTCTTCAACGATCTTGTACAAACATCAGCCTTAGGTGAGCTCAATACAGGCGTCTCATCAAAGCTACATCTACGCGGCCCCGGACTTTCTACAACGAGCCTCCACACCCCCTCATGGACTTTCTAGAGCGAGACACAACAACTAAGTGACACTATTTCTACTGAACTTCTATAGAAAGACCAGCAAACAAGCTGACGCGTGTTTTAGGTGCAAAACCTAATTTGTGACAAACTTACTTAAATTCTTTTTGCAACTGTTTAATTATATTATGTCTTTAAAATTGCAGGACAGACTGAAGTAAATTGCGGAATTGTCTTAATATTTATTTTCTATTGTAATGTTCTAAAATGTGAAGTAGTCGTAGGCCTAGTGCGATATCTGGTTTATCCACATACTATGTATTCAATACAAATTTATTAAGAAAAACATGCAAGCAATGCAAGCTTCAGATGCCTCGTTAGTAAAGAGAGATTATGTTTTGAATTTTCCTTCAATTGGACAGGTAGGGCCTAGTACGAGAATGTAGTTTTTAGTGATTGTGGTGATTAAAAACATTATGCTCAGCAAAGAACAGACACGGGCATTAAATATTTTACCATGGATCTATCTATATACATCTATTGAGCCAAATCGCTCAATAATCTGAAGCTTATAAGAAATGTTTATCAACTTCTAACCGGTAGGGCGCAGCTTCTTTTGTTGTGGTCCAAGGAACACCCCCCCCCCCCACCCGCTTTGATGTGAAAACTATAAATACATGACAAAGAGGCATTCAGCTTGTCTGTCTAAGAAATGACAAAGTTATTTTTGTTATATTTTGTCATTTCTATAGAGAAACCCGCAGATGCATCGTCATGCAGTGATTTTAAAGTGAACGGTAGCGAAATAATTAAACAATGTATAATTTTTTGTTAATAAGGATGTATTACTATTTTATGGGGATCGCGATCCAAGTAAAGAATGGCAGGTACCTATAGTAATGTAATAGTAATGAAGTGGCCATTTGCAAGTAGTGAGTAGTGTATATTAGTTTGTATATTTATTTAGTATGTAACCTAGTTTCGTAGTCCGGCAATTAGGAACCTTTCTGTGTTAGATAATTGTCACGTTTTACTTAGTGGCACAAACCTGTCGTTTTTTTTTTTTTCATTATTATTATTTATTTTTTTGAATCATAACTAGTACTTTCAAGAACCTCACCTTATATTTTCGATTTCTGATTTCATTCTTTTCACAGACCAGTCGTAACTTCTTATCACTTCGCACTGCTTCTAAGCTACTATAGAGTTCTGTATTTCGTAATTTATTATATTTACTCTTTGAAGTTCCCCATGTTAGTAGTATTTATTCTTGATACAGAAACTTTTCTAGATCCATGCAAGTTCACGGAGAAGCATTTGTCCAAGTTCGATGCCGAATATTTTTTTTTAAATTGTAAACGATATACCAGATGTATGCATAAATTTTTGCCGTTTTTTTTTTGGTAAAGGAAACACGTAATTTTCAAGGGAAATTAATTTTGTTTGATTCAAAATATTGGCCATCGGCTTCTACACATTTCGCCCATCTTTCAGGTAATTGATGCATACCATGCCAGAAAAACTGTTGTCTTCTGCGGCAAACCATTCGTCGAGCCATTTTCCAACGTCTTCGAAATTGCTGAAGTGCTGCTCTGCAAGCGCGTGCCCCATTGATGCGAAGAGGTGATAGTCACATGGCGCCAGGTCTGGGGAGTGCGGCGGGTGCGGAAGGATGTCCCATCCAAGCGATTTCAAGGTGTCTTTCACTGGTTTTGCTGTGTGAGACGGCGCATTGTCGTGTAACACAATCACTTTGCCATGTCTTCTGGCCCATTCCGGTCGTCTTTCGATCAATGCGTGATTTAAATTAATCATTTGTTGGCCATAGCGTTGTGCATTAACGGTTTCGCCGGGCTTCAAGAGTTCATAATACACAATACCGCTCTGGTCCCACC
>JAGDQP010066864.1:0-11227 GCA_022664845.1 Lepisma saccharinum | reverse complement strand
CATGAACCATCTGTTACTATTTCTTGACATGTTTTAGCGGTGTAGAGTTGTCAGCTCTACGACCTCGCAGTAAAGGTAGACATTCAAGATGTCGCCCTCTGTCCATCTCTGAGCCTTGCCGATGTCATTCATCTTCAGCCTCAGAGTGGTAATGGTGATGCTGCTTCCCCTCACCATGATATTTTTGTTCGGGGTTATCTTCCCCTAGCCTTTGTAGATCCCTCTACTAACTGCAAGGCAGCAGTACTGGTTTTGGTCCGCCCCGGAATATTTCCGGTACCCACCATATCTGGTCGGCATTCCCCTATCCGGCACCTGGGGAGGCGCCTGGTGGAAGACCAGTAACTCCAACCCGGGTCTTCAGCTGATTAAAAATGATTAATTCAATTTTATAATCATGAATAGATCATGATTAGAATTGTAGTTACTGGAGAGCTTCGAATTGGTTGTCATAATTCACTATTATCTTGAGAGTGTCTCTATTAATCTGGCGTATACTAATGTTGGTATGGAAAACTAAACATAACTAGTTCTATATACGAGAAACAAGGTTATAGCATATATAAATGATTCCCAAAATATTTAGGAACATAAAAAAGAGCAAGCTACGAAATAGTAAAATTCCAGATAGACTTTCTAAGCAAGGCGAAAGAAAGCTTGAAGATTTGAGTTTCTGGAACTACGGACTAGAAACCGGTGGTTAAATGTGACATTTTGTTACTGTAAGCATAAGAAACAGTTCAGACGTGTGTATTATTTTGCTTTCTTAACTATGCTGTTCTGTTCCAATTTATACAATCTAAAATTAATTTCCCTTTCTTGAAAACCTAGTTTGTTAAAGAATTTTGACATCATTTTCTTAATTTAAGAAAGCAAACAGCCTTCATGGACAGGTTCTAAACATAAACCCAATCATCAATATGTGACGATTCAATCAACGGTACTCAGATACATAGGAGCACCAAAGACGTATTAATAATATAAGAGTAGCAGAAATCACTAAACGGTTAAAAGACATATGGAGAAAGTTTGTAAACTTAGTTGTGAAAATGTTACCACGTGACCAGGATGCGGGCTTTTTCTAAACTTAACAGATAATGCATAGTTAATTTTCTTTTTATACGCTTTTGCACATCTTCTCCAGGAAGAATGCACACCTGTTCTGCATACCTTCTAATTTAAAAATAGCGAATTATTGTATGGTATTCAAAGTTGTGCATGTGCTAGCATATTCAGTAAACTGTTAGGATTAAAACTAAGCATTATTTCTCAATATATGGTTAGACAATCCTATAACCTTCCGTTTTCTCTTGTAGTAAAGCAATGTTCACAAACACTTTTAAAAATGTTTCTCTTGGTTTGTACCGACACTGCCATATAAAAATCAGGTCCTGATTTTTCCAACATTTGTAAAGCATTTTTATTTTTAAACAGAACCCGAATTTGATGTGATTTAAAACATGTTTGGAAACTCTGTTTAGTTTGTATTGTGAAAGTTACTTTGTCAATTAGTTTTTCAGGTGGTACGGTAATAGAAATCTAATCCATTATCTTGATCTTTAATGACTCTACTGATTTCGCTGGATTCGCCCGCTCCATAATATGGAGATGTATTGCGTAATCAAATACCTGCACCTATAGGGCAAAGTCATAGGTCCTAAATGAAGATTTTACATGAGTAGCTTCACATGTCTAAGCTGTTCACGAGGTTGATTACTCTCCTTCTCACACCGTTGGCTCATGTCACCATTATCCTTGCTCAACTGTGTGGATATCATGTCTCCATTTCAGCATATCAACTGGGCTTGCCACTGAGTGATTTTTTTTGCGCGCCGATTGCACAATTTAGGAATAAATTGCGCTTAATTAAATGAGGCAGGTTAGGTTTGAAGTCTTTGACGATACCATGCCTCAATCAGCTCTACTGCTATTGGTATTGGAAATGTGAAGCTCTCTTTTCCCACCCTTCCGGCAGTTTGCAACTACGAGACGCAGCAGAATGTTCTATTTTTTTCTTCTCATTTTTATGTATTACCCCTCTAAGTTTGTAGGTTCCTCAACAAAATATATCTGCTGGTTAAATATGTAGGGAAGCAGGAAGGAGTTCACATAGCTGTTCCAAAGTTGGTACACAAGAAGAAGCGAATGGTAAGTGGTACCAATCATAAAATGAAGCCGGAGACATATCTGAAAGTATATTCGAGGTGGTTCAAAACTATAGTAGCATACGAAAATAACGTCTGTTACCAGAATGTTCGCCCACACAAGCATTTACTCTGGAATGTAATCTGTCGTAAAAATGTTGAATTTCCCTCTGTGCTGTACATCTTGGCGTAGCTTGGCGATGGTCGTTACCGGGCCCGGACCCGGGCCCAGCATGTCCCAACGTGTTCGATGGGGCTGAGGTTTAACAACGTAGTAGAACAGGGTATGTGTAGAATGTGTTGAATACATTGGGTTTTCCTAGCTGTATGGAGATGTAAGTTATTCTGCTGCAAGTGTGTGTGACGCAGTTACCAGATGTAGTCGCAGGACAGGATTAACTAAATCACGGATGTACGATGCTCTCCACAATGAATATTAGCGGTGATCGAGATGAGTAGCCTATTCCACCCCCACCCCCAGACCTCTAATCCATCTATAGCTCCTGATGGTGAGAGCAAACACACGGTGGATTCACCCGTTTGTCAACGGACATGTACCGGTGCACGGATTCTTTTGTCCAAGCTAGACACGTTTCTCATCGCTGAACACCACCGCTCTCCATTCGCCTCTCCAATGTAAGCTCCCCCGACACCACCGGAAATGTTCTCGGCGATGAGCAATTATCAAACGTGAAAGTGCTAGAGGAACGCAGGAATGTAGACCTACCTGCGTTAATTGATTATTTATTATTTGCGGGGGCATTATGAGAGTCACTGTGGTCCTGATTTCAGTGACGGTTGCCGGACAGTCAGTCAGAGATGCCCTCATGAACGTTAGTCAGAGCGGCATTGGGGGGGAGCTCGTCTTCTTTGAGACACCTCTCTCTCTCTCTCTCTCTCTCTCTCTCTCTATCTATCTATCTATCTATCTATCTATCTATCTATCTATCTCTATCTCATCCCCTCCACTACTTATGCTCCACCAATTGAACACGACCCACGTGGGTTGCAATTTTGCGGAACGTCTATCCAGTATCTCGCTACCCCGCTACAGGACTACGTTCAAAGTCACTTAATGGCACTATAGGTGTTCGCTGTCGTCTCTCTGACATTGCAGGCACAATGTGATCCACACACAACTGAATCTTACACCCAGTTACATTGCCCTGTTCGCAAATGGTAACTACATTATGTTTACTAAGCCAATTCTTGGTCGAAGCAATGTGTTATCTTCTCACATGGTGTTACTACCTCAATCAGCTTGATGGCCGTGAATCTAATATTATCTTTTATGAATTTTAGCACTCGACCATGAAATTTACACTTCCTTTTCTCATTTTCCCATTGCTTTCTTAAATTTTTAAATCTCTGTCTTATAAGGAATTTGTGGTTGAAGCTGCAGCACGACTTTATCAATAATATTTGCTCTGTCCATGGGATAAGGAAGGGTATTTAGTAGATAGTCCCAATTTAAAGTACCATGCCGACATTCATGTGGTATGGCTGAGGTACGCGAGCTTGATTCAAATTCTGATACAATTCCGAGTCTATCATCTCTGAATCTCTAAGCTTTCTTGACAATGGAAATGTTTTATTATTTAATTTCTTTCATATAGGTTGAATAGGCCAGTGCAGTCTGATACTGTTACACGTCGAGGGAGTACTTCCATTGCCAACTACTCTTTGGTTAGATGAGAATAGGGAATATATCGGAAAGAGTATTTGTTTAGGTACCAATTCGACATTGGCCGGGTGAAACTGAGGAACCCCCTAGAGATCCTTAGTCATGATTTCTGGCAGGAATACTTGAACCTGCTTGCCACCTAAGTTCCATTCCTAAGTCCACAACTATAACCACTGGACCATGAAGCTTGATGACGGTGGTAATATGCTTATGTACTTCATGCACTGTCACTTCGACTCTTCATCTCCCATCACATCTATTTCTCATTAAGATTAATAGAAAAAAAAATTACCGTCATTATTCCTAATATTCGACAGGGACATGAATCACTCACGAGGAAACATTTCCAACTGTTCAGCCGATATTTACATTAAATATTTTTTCTCACCAGATTTTAACCTGAAATGCATGAAAATGACATCCTTAGACCCAACCGTTTTGGAAATTTTGAATAGGAATATTTGAAATATCGATTTGTGCCTATTTGTACATTGCAAGGAATAGGTATGAAGACACTTGTTGTGATAAAATCGCTTCGGGAATATTATCCAACCTTTATATAATGACAACAGGTGAAGGGCTACAGGTGGTGGTATGAGAATTATGGTCGCCATCTTGAAGGCCGCCATCTTGGATTCGGCTCGAGAATTTCAAATAGGAAGAGGGTTAGGTGACATATCGTTTTAGGCTGGCTTGTTCCCAGAAATTCAAATATGAAGACACTTTACATCTATGCTTATTTGGAATTCTAGAAGTTACAATGTGGCGTCCTACAACATGTACACAATTTGTTGGCAATTTTGGTGGGCACACAAAACCAGTCGTTTTTAAAATCCCCAGCAATGAATCCAACATACCTGCACCACCTTTAAACCCGGTGTTACAGAGTGCACATGATTTTAAAAACGACTGGTTTTGTGTGCCCACCAAAATTGCCAACAAATTGGGCACATGTAGGACGCCAAATTGTAACTTCTTAAAATTGTATCTACTAAACAAATAAGCGTAGGTGTAAAATGTCTTCATATTTGAATTTTTTGGGGAACAATCTAGCCTAAAACTATATGTCACATGACCTTCTTCCTACTTAAAATTCTCGAGCCGAATCCAAGAATACGACTTCCAAGATGGCGGCATGATTGTCACACACCACCAAATGTAGTCCTTTACCTGTTGTAATTACCCAAATTTTGGATCATATTCTCGCAGCGGTTTTATCATGACAAGTGTCTTCATACCTATTCCTTACAATGTGCACATAGGAACAAATCGATATTTCAAAAAAATCCTATTCAAAATTTTCAAAAAGGTTGGGTGTATGGATGTTATTTTCATGTATTACCGGTCAAAACATAGTGAGAAAAAAATATTTAATGTAAATATCGGCTGAACATTTGGAAATTTTTCCTAGTCAGAAGTGTAGTGGAGCTAGGGCGCCGACTTGGTGTTTCTTAGATGTCCTGTCTCTTTGTGTTACTTCATTTATTATTTATACTTCAAACACATCTTTTACGTAGAAAATATCTATTGGACAATTTTCTATTTTGTGACAGACTAAACCGGGACGTCTGGTAGCCTTACACTACAGGAAAACATATTGTCCATGTCATTGTCTAGTTAAAAGCCACAACAATTTAAGAAGTTTGTAAAGAGTTTTAGTAAATATAATCAGGTGTTTGTTGGATAGAACTTTGCTGGCAAATATGTTTTCTTGTAGTTTGAGTGGCATGAATCCTCCGATTGCTATACTCCAAAGGTACATGGCATACTCAGCTCTAACTATTAGTAAATCAAGCGCCGGGGTATTATTTTTCTCCCACTACACCACTGGAGCTACGTAATCCATCATTACCAAACATTCAGCCCAATACTTTCTCTACTGGCTGCGATCTCTCTTTTTGTACTAATGCTTTTTCAATATTGCTTTCATTATCGCTGCTTGAAACAAAAAAAACAATACATAGAATACGATATATTTTGTCAAAAATCTTTTACTGACAAATCCGTTTATCTTTTAGGTCTTGAAGAAGCAAACCCAGAAAATACTTGAAGATCCAAGTTTCGTCAGAATGAGTCGTAATACATTGTCAGTACTATTAAATATGGACCACCTAAATATAATGGATGAAGCTGAGCTCTTTAAAGCCGTGGTAAAGTGGGCAGAATATCAGTGTAGCGAACAAGAGCTAGAAATCAATGAAGTGAATCTAAGAATTGCTATTGGTGACGAGTTATTGAGCAAAATTAGATTTCTTACATTTACTGAAGAAAAGGCTGCACAAATAATTCCGGTTTCAGGTGTGTTGACGGCGGAAGAGAAACTAAAGATTTTACAGTGCATACTACATCCTGATAAACACACAATTCCAGATGTCTTTAGTGAAAATAAAACTTGCAGAAGCTATGAAAGAATATTGCATTGGTATGATGAATTAACTCTTTATAGAGGATCGGAAACCGAATTCAGATTTCTATTTAAAACTCAGAATGATGTTATGCTACGTGGATTAGTCATTATCCAGACCAAACTAAACATGTGTACTGGAAATTATTATCCAAATGCGACAAAGTTTACTGAAGAAAGCGAGGTTCATGTTATATTGAAAACATTTTCTGATTCAGGCCCTTGGGTTGACATTCCATTAGTGTCATGCACGTTGACCACTCAAAATGATGCTGTTACTGAAAGAGCAATTAACGTAGGATCTATTTGCCTGAAAAAAGTTTATTTACCTGAACCAGTTTTACTCACTGCTGGCAAATTGTTTTCACTTTTTGTCAGTGGTGACTCTGGAACCGCAGGATGTTATTGGCGTCTTGGGATATCGACGCCTTGGGCTTTGGATATATTTCAGATATTTAATTCGAAAACTGGCTGTGTTGGCGGACTGATAATTACAGGACGATGAATATATTGAGTTCTGTAGAGATTTCCCCGTATTTCTATTTCTTCCCAAAAGACTATCAGAAAACTATTAATGAGAAACGGAATAATTTAAGAAAGTTACAGAAACTTAAACATTGTGTACTATTTCGTTTTATACTATTTAGTTATAAACTTGAACTTTTTAACAGTTGAAACTAAATTATTGCTGTGCTCTATGATGCATTAACCAACTATTTTCACAATTCACAAATGATAAAATAATACTATTTTTTTTATTTACGTACTATGAATCTTGTAAGAATAAAATGTATTTCGCTTTTTTTATAACAAAATATTAATTGTGGTTTAATAAGGAAATAACAGTGTGAAAATATGCATTATTTTTAAAAGAGAAATTGTATTTACATTAAGAGAAAATGTGTATAAACAAAGAAATAACGTTAAAAATAAAAAATGTATAAAGTAGGCGTTTTCCAATGCTGCTATTTCTGCTGATGATAAGCTAACTACATTACCACACCTATTTATTCTTTTCATATATTTCTTACTTTTATTTTAGCTACCGTAGTCTTTATTCTAGAGAGGGTAAAATGTACTTTTCAAATATTTCACCAACAATTGCTAAGAACGATTGATTCTTTAAGTGGCTATATGTCCGTTGCCTTAAATGTTTCAGATTTAGTTTCAGTTGTTAACAACGTCGACATTCACTTTTACGCTGATGACACGCAGTTATTCACTAAATCATCACCAGGAAATATCAAACGAACAATAGTATAATGATTCGTGTGCCTGCGAGCACGTGCCACTCATTCCATTACGATAGATCTCCTTAGTGAAGATCTGTGTAATATACACAAATGGTGTAGCGAAAACGGGTTAGTCATTAATCCATCAAAATGTATTTACAGAGTTATAGGGACAGCTACACAACTTCAGAAACTAAAACCATCAGAATTAAACATTAAATTAAGTGACCATACCATCAGATATTCATCTAGTATTAATAATTTTGGATTATTGATGGACATCAATCTAAATTGGAATCCTCATGTAGCTAACGTTTGTTCACATGCACTAAATAAATTAAGATGCATATTTAGATCTCGTGACCTGCTAACGGCCAAAACAAGATTATACCGTGACACTCCCATAGTACCTTGTATTATTGAAACCAAGATCAAGAAATTTATTTATGAGAGACAGTTACAAACTGCATCACCAGAACTTTACACAAAGAAAATTATTATCAGGTCATTACATAAATCCGTAACGACAACAAGTTACATAAAACAAAAGTGTATAAAACAAGCAAACATGATATTATAAAACTGTTATTTAAGCATATGATATGTAACGATTACAGCAATGACTTTTCCGCGTAGCCTGCAGGAAAAAGAGCAAGATATCTGAATTCCATAGGCTATCGTGTCATCGTGTTTCGCTGACCAGTGGAATTCCAGAGAGTGCTTCTGCATCCAGAATTGGGAAAACAAGGTAAAAAGTGTAATATTGATACTCCCAAAGAACAGTTCTCGAAACACTCCTGATAGAGTCACAACAGTACTTAGTGCTACCACAACGATCCTAGAAGTCTTCCTGTGGTCTATCTGGTAAGTCGGATACACGCTGCAGAAATGTATTTCAACCTTGAGACTTAAATCTTTTCTCTCAAAACCTTCTGGCTTATTATTTATCATAGCTACACCCTATTTTCTAGATCTCAGTAAAACAAACACGGACGAGGATCCGTTGCGGTATTTCATACATGACTAAATATGCTCTTGTTTCATTACGGTGATGCTGTATATGGCTCTTCCCTTCAAATCTGCAAAGTCAGATCAATTTAGAGTCCAAAATCCTTGCATTCGTTCTGCAGGAATATCTTCGTAAATTCGAACATATTCTCCCTATATTAAAGGAGAACAATGTTTTGACAATGTATCGAAGAAGGTTCTTTCGTATCTGCTGTACACATTACAACATTATTAACAAAAAATTACCAGTTTATTTACATAGAAAACTTACCTCTAGGTCTAGTATCCATAAGTACGTTACACATTATAGGTCAACATATGACATTGCAAGATACAAACTCATGCAAACAACTCGATCTTTTTCTGTATCAGCTGCGAAAGCCTGGAATTCTTTGCCCCATGGAATTACGCGTGCAGAAACTTTTAGTAAATTTAAAGCTCTCTTAAATGCATATTTACTCAATCAGCAAAGTCTATGATCCTCTAGTAGTGAAATGAAGCTTTAATATGATTATATGATCACTTTATATGCATGGGCGTCGCTAAATGGGGGGCCAGGGGACCCAGGTCCCCAAAAAATCTTTTCTCCCTTACTGGCTCGCCTCAACTCTGACAAGACAATTGAATATTTTATTTAAAAAGTACGGCATTTTTAATGCTGTCACAAATCCCTTGTAACTGTCTACATTTGTTTCCCATACGTTTGAAAAATATGACTTTATTTTCAAATATGAGTTATTGAAACATTTACACATAAAAAAAATAATAAGTAAAGAGTAGACCATTTTTTGCTCAACGCGGAAATTACTTTAACAAAACGGAATTATCAAAATTAATAAATAATTGAAAGTAATCCGTTGTGAAATGAGAATTAACAAAGTAATTCCGCGCCTTTTGAGGCTTCAATTAGTAGTTTGTTTAAATTAGTAGTGAGTTGATGTTTAGTTTCAGTAATTGAGTTTCGGCCCAAGGTGATGCGATTGCATGCAACAGGAGTGAACAGCGTCTCTAAACAATTTAATCCGTAGTCCCCAATCAAACAAAGATTAACACCAGAATTCACGATATTACTGTTGCACAAACCAATATCCGCGATTTTTCGTGAAGCTGTGAAACTGACGAAAGAAACCCTGATGTTTGAGGTAATATGGCTGCCAAACGTTGCTGTAAAACCGTTTCCGATCAGAACCCTACACATATTTTCGATTATTGGTAACACTGGGCAAGTAAGTTTAGGTTAGATTAGATTTTGCTCGGGTGTATGTTAATTAGACTGTAGAAACAGATATAGAAAGTTAAATGCTATTCTATGTTCCTCAGATTTGATAGGTACAGTTAACCTACTAAATTAGCTCTTGTAACTGCCCAACTTTACAAGATATCAAAAAGCATTTCGTCAAAAAGTTGTTCAGAATTTAGCGCTTATTGCAACAGGAGCAAAATCAACCCCGGTTTCTATTTAAAAATTTTCAAGTTGCCCACCCGTAGAAGTATTCTCGGGAGCCAAAACTTTCAGCAACATCATCGTGATTCCACATATGCACTTTCGTATATATTTCTCTTGTTTCAAATCTCTATGTGCAATAGGAGCCGAATTAGTGTCCTGGGTTGGAAATTTAGAACCACCCTGTATGTATAGGATGTATTTAACTTTTCAATTCACTAACAGAAATCACTAAAACATTCACATGTTAACTATCGATAAGGAATTAAATCATAAATGACAAAAGCTAATTGTATAAATACACAAAAAATACAAGAACGTTACACATTTTAGGTGCACAAAACAGCACATCTAGGGCCGGGCCGAAGAAACGGAATAAATTGCATTAAAGATCAGGTGTTTCTGCTTCTACTCCAAAACTTTAAGAATTTTAAAAAGTGTTTATATTTTTTAGAAAATGGCGTCCAAAAATAGCTCTTTCGTGTGCAAAAACCCACATCTCAATACAACTAAGGGGACCAGAGCTAAAAAATATCAAAAATCGGAAATTTCGTATTAAATTTGTCAATATTGCATTGATTTATTAAGAAAGTAGCTAAACAGAAGTAAATATATTTACACACGATGCAAATCCATAAAGTAGTCTCTGAGAAATTGACTTTTGAAAAGAACATTCATTTTTATATTTGATGCCTGTAGATGACCTCACAACTATTTTGGGAAACTGTAACTCTTCGCAGAATATTTTCGGAAAAATAAAAAATACGGTCTCTTTATTTTGCATATACTTTTAGGAAATCATGACAAAACAAACATCTGCGACCATGATATAGACCCGCCTGGATGAATTGAAATGGAAGTAGCCATCTATAAATTCTCTCATAAAAGTTTCGGATAGTGTTTGGTTTTGAATAATTGAATACAAATCAACTTTATCTTGAAATTCTTTAATAAAATCTTCAGATAATTTTTCATAGCAACAGAGCTTTCCCAATTTTTAGTTTTAGTTTTAAGAATTTTGATAACGTGTTTTTAATTCTATATCTTCAAAACGTTTAAGCAGGTAATTTATTTATTTTTTTATTAATTCTGCATAAGTTTGATTATATGTGATATTACAAAATCTTTTACTTTATCATTGGAAAAACATTGAACAAGGTTATACAAAGGCATTTTTTCGAAGCAATTTATAAATAGAGTTTTTATCATCATTTTTACTTCTTTATTACTATGGAGAGTATTACACGATATTTATATTACAAGAGAGTATTACAATGGTATTACACGGTACGAGATGGAACCAGATAATAC
>JAGDQP010066863.1:0-11227 GCA_022664845.1 Lepisma saccharinum | reverse complement strand
TTTATCGCGTGCCCTGTTTTTCATGTACAGGCGCTCCCTGTCACAAGTGTGGAGCCTTTACTCCGCATCCCCTATATGTCTTCATGGGATGGTGCTAAGCACAAGGGAGTACTTTACTTTTACATATGACAGAAAAGAGACAAAAGGGATCTAGGGGGGGGGGGTAGAAAAAACATACGGGCTCTGACTGAGATTACAATCCAGGACCGATTACATCAATGCGGCGGGCAGAAAAGGGGGTATTGAGGTACGTCTTGCGAAAGATTTAAAAGGGTGCTTTGGTCAGTGTTTGAGGGAATGTACAACCAGGCCTAGATAGTACATTTATATATATTCCTGAATAAAGCGTAGTCTGGTAACTGGAAAATTATGAAGCCTTTTAAACTTGCTATTTTTGAAAATATGTAAATGTGAATTGCCTTTAGATTCCCATTCATATCATGCGTAAGTTTTCTTCTCAATATTAATGTAAAGATCTCATAATTACATTTCATGCAGCTCTAATTCAATTTGCATATCAAATTCAATAACTTGCGAACACTTCTTAAGGAAAGAAAAACAGACTGTTATTTCCAAAAGAGTTCTCCCAGCTGTTTCGTATTACGTTGCGAACGGACTTTCAAAGAAAACCGGCCGTGCAGTTCTTTGGTTTGTAATTGTTGAAATAAATATTATCTTATCAATGTCCTGCACACAACACCTATCATTGTTTCTTTCTTTTCCGAAACAAAAGTCAATTTTTTTTTGCATCTGACGTTTAATACGTTTCAGTGGTATATTTTAGCCTTGTTTCAGGTGCGTGAAGCTGCCAGGACCACCAAAAGCTCAAATTCTCAAACTTGTTCCAGAATTTGAGCTTTCAGAAAAACCAACTCTCAGAATTTGAGCTTTCAATATAAACACTCCATATATAAGTCCATTTCAAAGGTGGTCCTGCCAACTTCACGCTGCAGGACCACCAAAAGCTCAAATTCTCAAACTCGCCCCAGAATTGAGTACAATTTGAGCTTTCAGAAAAACCAACTCTCAGAATTTGAGCTTTCAAAATAAACGCTCCAAGTCCATTTTGGCCCTACCGACTTCCCCTTGCAACACAACCAAAAGCTCAAGTTCTCAAACTCTCTCAAGAATGTCAGTACAATTTGAGCTTTCAGAAAAATCAACTCCCAGAAATTGAGCTTTCAATATAAACGCTCTAAGTCCATTACAAAGGTGCCCATGTAGCACATTCACGTCGGCCGGTATGAACATATAGGATTTTACGACATCGATCTATATCGTTGATCGATATCGGCCAAGATGTTTGGCATCCAATATGGGACCCATGTCGTTGAACGATATCGATCAATGTCGTAAAATCCAATATACCCATATCGCCCGACGTGAATGTGCTACTTTGGCACCTTTGAAATGGACTTAGAGCGTTCATATTGAAAGCTCAAATTCTGAGAGTTGGTTTTTCTGAAAGCTCAAATTGTACTCAAATTCTGAGGCGAGTTTAAGAATTTGAGCTTTTGGTGGCCCTTCAGCGTGAAGTTGGCAGGACCATCTTTGAAATGGACTTAGAGCGTTTATATTGAAAGTTCAAATTCTGAGAGTTGGTTTTTCTGAAAGCTGAAATTGTACTCAAATTCTGGAGCTAGTTTTAGAATTTGAGCTTTTTGTGGTCCTATCAACTTCACGCATCTTCTTTTTTCTTTCTTCTTTGTGGACTCATGGTTTTATATAGGCTATGTGAAGTAGGTAGATTTTATACCAAATTATTTATATATTTTAGAATAGTTTAGTTATACAACCCAATTAAATTTTAACTAAAATCAGAAAAGATGAATACTTGGGTGGTAACAGAAAACTAAATTTCATTAGATTGCCGAAGATCTCTTTTCACCAAATACTTGCTGCATGTGGGTGAGAAACAAGCTAGGCCCGCCCTTCCACTAGTGTTCGCATTTTCTTTTTTGCCGCCATTTTGCTGCCCTTCATTATCTTCTTTGCCGCTAACTTGAAATGCCTATGATCACGTACTATAGTAATACGTGACGATTAGAAATCGGGACTTGAGCCCGCCCTTTTATTTTTAGCACGCCTTTCTATGACCACCATTTTCTTTTCTGCTGCCATCTTGAAATTCCTATGACCACGTACCACAGTAATCGGACCCATCCCCCCCCCCCCAATGAGGAGGTCGCAGATTTTTGCAGTTTTCGAATATTCCCTTTGGTGCCCGCCGGGGCCAGCGGCCCCATGAAATTATAAATGTACGTGACTAAGGTCATTGTGTAAAGAATCACTCGATTCGGTTCACCCGTTTAGAATATTAGCGCGAACATACTTCGTCACTTTCCTGTTGACCTCCATTTTCCTTTGGCCGCCATCTTGAAATGAAATGATGCGGCTGAAAACTTTTGCCGTTCCGGTTCTGTTGTCCGTGGCACTAACTTAAAATGTGTGCAAAAGCGCATCGCTTTATCTTGTGCCCTTCGGATGGCACAACCACATACACACACACAAACAAATAATATTTGAAATTTCTGTAATAATCAAATTTTCAAAATTGTCCGAAATTTTGATAATACTCGAACTTTCGATAATACCCGAAACTTCAATAATACTCGAGCTTTCGATAATTCCCGAAACTTCGATAATATTCGAACTTTTGATAATACCCGAAACTTCGATAATACTCCAACTTTCGGTAATACCCGAACTTTCGATAATATCCAAAACTTTTATAATTTCAAATACTCGAACGGTTTCGAGTAACCGATGACAACTCGATAAACTTTCACACTCTACAGTTCAATAGGTCCTCAGCCTTATCGAACACCCCTACAATGCTCGTTCTTTTAGAAGAAGGAAACGGCAATCATTTGTAACAATAATGCACACAGATACGACAAAATAACAGAAACTGCAAAAGTTTCAGTATGATGAAAACGCCAGACCATACAGCTCTACGTAACGATACTGGAGCGACTGATAAGTGTCGAAAGATAAGACACTAGACCATACATTTAACCTAATTTGTCCACTTTCAGTTTAATCCAATACAGACCAAATTTTCAGTTCTAACTCAATTTTCTACACTTGCTATCACTGTGTTGTCTGTTTTAGGTCCCTTGATATCAAAGCTATAGCAAAAGGAACTTTATCATTTCACTCAGTCCGTCTGTCCGCCCGTGTCCGGAATTTAAATCTCAGGAGCTACAAGATGTAGAGAGCTGCTTGAAGTCTTGTTGGAAATTTATGGACTGGACTAGCTCAGATCCACCGGAACTGCCATGACTGGTGCAGTGGTTCAATGTTGCTAACCCATTTTTTAAAATCAATTGTTCAAAATACTTCTACACCGTTAGACCTACCAGTGCCAAAATTGTTATACACATTGTTGGATACAATAGAAAAATTCTGTCGGTGTCACCGTACCAAAACACCCCAGTTGCCAGTTTTTCCAACCAATTTTATACAATTCAATTTTTCAAATTCCTTGATCTGAGCCAAAAGTTGACTAATGGCCTTAAATTAAGTAAAATTCAAAATTTATTTGCTTCCACTACGTTAGATGTAGTAACATTAAACTTGCCATAAATGTTATTGGACACAATGGAAACATATTGTGAGTGTAATCGTCCCCAAATACCCGGTTGTCAATGTTACCACCCTATGTCAATATGAACCACTAGGTTATGGTGTTGTTGGATAGGTAGTGACTTGGTTATGGTGTCGTTGGATAGGTACTGACTATCTCAGAGCCAATGGAACAGTCTTCATTGGTGCAGTGAATCAGTGCTGCCAACCTATTGTATTTAAATTCATTGTTCTAAATTGCTTCCTTTACGTTTGACGTATCAGCACCAACATTCTCATAACAACTATTGGATACAACCGAAAAATTCTGTGGGTGCCACAGTTACGAAGCAGTGCTGCGATTCAACTAACAAATAGGTGTGCTGGAAACTCCGGAATAGAAATCAGGTTTCCGTAATCGAAATTTTGGAATTTCAAAACTCGAAATTCCGGATTGCAGAGTTTAACTTAACCAGTTGTTTTTACAAAATGAGAGAGACATTCCGATTTTGCGAAATAACAACCTGAGGCTGTCGCAAAGATGCTAAAGAAAATCTATGAGAGAAAGAGAGATTCTCAAGGAGTAATACAGCACTTTTATTCTTAACCCTCTTGAAATTGTTTTACGGGACCAGCACTTGACCACACCACATGAAGTCCTGTTTCTCTTCTTTCCTTCCTCAAACTACATGGAGCCAACAATCGTGGAATTGCCAACACAATCGGTCTTTTGATCTGTAGAAGATGAAAAGAAGTTCTTCAATTATTTTTTTCAGGACAAGCAACGGTAGATAGATGTTTTAGCTTGTTATTAGCTCTTGATCGTAGCAGAATGTACCAAAATACTCCTTTTCGACTTACTGTATACCACCACAAGAGTATATTTAAACACTAGGATATAGCTGACTTAGCAGAAATATTTACTTCATGAAATAATGTTGAGAAAATTTTACCATGATAAGACATAGCTCTAACCGAGAAGAACAATTCTTGAACTTAATAACCCACTTTCATAATTATATGTTTGAACACAAAATATTAATTTCTTATTTCAAGATATCACTACTACCTTTCTGCATTTGTATATTTACTTTCTGGTCTTTTTTACATCAAATATAAGCAATCAACATTGAACAATTACATACAGTGTTTGTTATAAAGTTCACTACTTAATGAATGAATTACTAATCTTGCTGAGCAATTATTTGTAACAACTTCTTTCTGATGTAAGCCGCATCCACCAAATTGAACAATTCAATCGCGTGGAGAGGTTTAATTAAACACATGTGTTGTATTTCTACAAGCGTAGTTTCATCGCCGCCGAAATAGAACACGGTGACTTAAAAACTTCAAGTGCACGCGCTGCCATATAGAAGCACGTATTTTATTTTCGTAATTAAAAAGCCGACCAGAAAGACTGTTATTGCGCGATAGGTCTTATTATTATCTTACCGAGTCACAGCATCACTGCTCCACAAAAACTCGTGCGCACGCACCCTCGCATCACGAGGGTGGTTTTACCAAAGGTTAAATGTGAAATAAAATATTACGGATTTTAATGTTTAAAAAATCAAATAAGATCAATAGTGTTTGCAAACATTAATATATACAGTTACTTACAATAATAAATGGAGGTTGGAGTTATAAGAAATTTAGCTTTTTACTCCGGAGAATTGTTTCACTGTCAGATGCTATTGAAGATGAGGTCTGGAGAATGTGACTCTCAACGAACAACATTCGAAACAAATTATCAAGAATGTTTGGAGATGTGCAAAGAAAATGGTAAAGGAATTCGAGCCGGTCAGAGATGGAAAAGGAATATGACAAATTCATTTTGGATGAATCTCTTTCTTAATTGGAGGCAGAAAACGAATTTTATAAAGATAATATATTAACGCAACACACACTTTTCTCCCTACCATTGATAGGGCAATCACTGCTCTACATCCGAAAAGTGAAAAGTGAAAAGTCAAATTACAGCATTGTTTAGCCTATGGCCCACCATTATGGAAGTGATCTGGAGACATTAAAGTGTGAAGTGAAAATTCACCCAAACACTATTAATTTGTATGAAGATGAGAAGAAAATCAAAGTTGATTCCTTGATGAATTTTGTTGATCTTCTTTGTGTCTACAAAAACGCATTCTTAGAAACCTACAAGCTAGGTATCATCTCTGTGACTATACCAGTTTCTAGGGCTACATGTGAAAGGTCATTCTCACGTTTGAAGAGATTAAAGACTCATATACGCAATTCAATGACTGATGATAGGTTGAAAAACAGGATTACCTTACACTGAGAAGAAAATAGCTAAATCGTTAGATCTTGAAGAAGTTGTTGATAAGTTTGCTGCTGCTCACAAGAATATAAGAATCATTCTCTTTTAAGTAGAAGTGCGAACTTGTACAAATTAATTTATGTTCTTTCATATCAAATCCACTATATTGGGCATGGTTGTTTAATGATACCTTTGTCTTTGTATCCATGTGCAGTTTTTATTAACTACCTAAGTATAAATTTTTGTAATGTAAACTGTTACAAACTGATATTGATCAATGTTTCTATGTGTTACAGCCCTCAGACACACAAGTGAAGTTCGTTTATTTTAACGGGACAATATAGACGAAAAGTGCTGTTACTGAAATTTATAATGTTCCGCCTTGTTGAAATAATACTGTTCATTTTACTGTTTTTCACAACACAAAGTAGTTCCCGTTGTCACGTAATATATATAATACTTGTTTATTAAAAGTTTTAAAAAAGTTAATGAAAGTGAGCGGTTTATAAAAGTGTTTCAAATGTTACATTTAATGTGTTTCTTT
The DNA here is from genome assembly GCA_022664845.1 of Lepisma saccharinum. NCBI lineage: Eukaryota > Metazoa > Arthropoda > Insecta > Zygentoma > Lepismatidae > Lepisma > Lepisma saccharinum. The sequence goes on along the minus strand of JAGDQP010066863.1, from coordinate 4,838 downwards.
GTTGTGACGAAAATTATTTAGGATAAAATAATTACTGCAGAAAAGAATTGGTTTCATTTTCATTAAGATAGCTATTAATATTCCTTCTCTATTACAATAAATAGAATGAGTTCAGTTTACTTTTAATAGAATGTTTTCCGTAGTCCATTCAGTTTGTGAAAACCAAACATACATAACAGTATCTATATCCGCTTGATTCTTAAGTATGAAGTTTTGGAAACTCTGCCCTCGTATGTAATCAGCAAAATCCTAAAACAACTATTATCATACAAGCTGTAAATTTAAACTGGACAGTTTAATTTATTTATTTCTCTACTTCCACTTAAATCAACCAGCCACACAAATTTTATACCCGGTGATTAAATAAAAACTTACATTAGAAGATAAATCAGTTGTATCCTAGTTGTTTGAGGTAAGTTCTTACATTTTCACTGTTTATTTTTAACGATTAGCGTTTATTGAAAAGAGTAAAATTACGAACAACAAAGATGGAAATGTTCAATTTTAACTTCACTGCTTTCACTATTTCACTATCTTATATATATATATATGTTATTGATAATATGGATTTGGTCTGTTACAAGCAGTGCAGTACTTTATTTCCATTTTGTATTTCCCAGCCAAGCCAGTCTCCTCAGTTTCGTTCCTTGCCAGTTCATCGCCTCATTATTTCGAAACAAAGTATGTGCTACGTTTTAAGTTCCTACATTGCTCTAATTCCTGGCTGGCTGCTTGTCTTCTTGGTCGAAAGCTTCCTTATTTGTGCGAATGAACTTCTAACAATTCAGCGGTTTTGGGGAATGGAAAGAGCCACCAGGAAGGTTTTTGTGACGTGAGAGTGTTGAGAAGTAAGGGAGTTGATGAACTGCCGGGAGGTGGATGACGGACAGACAGTGCTTAACTTCGATAACTAAAACATCGCTTATCGATTGCTCGCTATATTGTGTTTTTAAGTAATCAAAACAGTTACTTGGATTTGTAGTGTAACTTGGCCTCATACAACTTGGCCATGTAACTGGATACAAGTCTCTCTCTACACCATAGAGACCTTGGTTCGAGCCTGGACTCGACTTTGTCTTGGATGGCTTGGCTGTGCTGCTGCTGTTGTTAATTGGTGGTAAGTGGAATGGTAGCTATAAAATTGTCAGTATACTACAGACCCATGATCCATAATCTTAGTTTAAGGTTTTCTCATCCCCGTCTTTAAAAGTAGTAAATATTCTGTTTTGTAATCAGCGAGTTTTCTTCCAGTGAGTTTACATTCCCTAAACTTTAAGTCTTTTTCCTCTCAAGAGGTTTAAAGTCAAGAATATATATATATATGAGTGATGAGAGTTATAAAATATAACAGGTAAAATTTAAAAATATGTAAAGAAATCAAAGGTAAAAATCAGCCCTTTATACAGACACAAAATATACGAACAGTATACATCAATTTATTCATAAGCACGAGACGCCAATAAAAGTGAGAAACAATCATCTTCTTAAAGAAGTATCAACATTACGTCAGACAGGTTTCCATCAATAACATAGGACCTCATGGTCATTGTGATTCACGACTAATAGGAAAATAAAGCGAGAAGTAAAACTGCATAGCCACATCGCACGTGCAAATTAACAAGGTTATTTTGACAATTATTTAACACAGAAACGAATAACAGGATGCCATCTCATCAGTTGGTCACGATCAATCAAAAAGAAAAAAGAAAAGATTTATTTGTCACATTGCACCTGAGAATTCTTAGCACAAAAGTTATATAATAGGAAATTATTAACCAACAATTAAGTACGTAATTTCAAGGAAAGTATTTCAGATACGTGATTTAAAAAAGTTTCGTATTAAAAACAAGTGTCGAAAACTATGCTCAAAATTCAGAAACGTGCCAACCAAAAGAGAACGATGCAAGGTTAATTCCCATTTCTTCCTCCTTCGCTTATGATGCAAACACCTTTCTTAATTCCGTTTCCCAAATCCACAACAACAATGTCACGTGTAATCCACGATAAAAGTACGTGACATCCCCAAATCGAAGATGATAAAGCCAGTCAAAATTTTGAATCCACATGCTAATTACAGTGCCAACTTCGAACTGTGAACTTGCACGCTGCGCTTGTATGTTTTAAAAGTGAATTCAATCGAATTCAACATTGTTTCATTTAAATATCATCAAACTTTAACAGGACTAGAACATTCTCTAGTATCCAATGTACTTGATAGAAACAACGAACTTTAGTTTATACGTGTGTGTTAGGAAGACAAGTAGAAGACAAAAGTGAAAGTGTTAGAGACACTATTTTAAGGAATATTTACATCCTTCACCTCGCAGTGAAGACAGCGACTATCAGCTGTGAATAAAACAAGCGGTACGTGTATCTAAGGGCATGATCCTCAAATATAGAAGTAAACAACTTTCTCAAATCACTCTAAATTCAGATCGACCAAAATAGATTCTTTGCTAGAACTTTGCTAAAACTATCAAATAAAATAGTAAGATGTCTGTTCTAATTTTAATGTCTAATTTCAGCATGTCCTCCCATAATTACTAGGAATTTAGGTATAAGGATAAAATGAATTTTATGGGCGGTAACAGCACTATGGCTTACGCCCGTCCCGATACGGGAAAGCCCCTTATCTTTGTCACGTCTAAAAATAGCTGTTAATTAAAATAATAAAATAATATAAAAGATGAAGATGTAAAAGGTCTTCACAATCAGAATAAAAACCAAGCCTGTAAACGGGGCTTTACAAATAAAACAAAACTACACTATAAAACTTAATGGAAGCCTGTAAATGGGACTTCACAAGATAAAACAAAACTACACTATAAAACATAACAGCAATGGAGCATAATCATAAAAAATAAACGGAAATCATAAAAATCTTCAAAAACAAGTAAAAGATCACCGTTTAAGTTTAGGTTTATACCTAGTTTTCCCTCGCCTTCCAACGAGATTAAAATCTATATCCATCAGGGGGTCCTCAACCATGTCGGAGGACAAAGATGAACTTGGTTGATGGATAGTATCTACAGACTCGTCCTGAGCTAATTGTGCAGCCAAAACGTTCGTCAAAGTCTTAATGCTCGTAGCGAGAGGTGAAGTTCGAGCTAATTTGGAGACCCTATAGGGACTAAAAGTAGGCTTAACCCGTGGAGCTCTAGAGCTCTTCACAGGTGTTTTTTGTCCCTGACTCTCTGGCGGCATATTGCTAGGAGTCTCCGATTCTTTGGGCGGCTTCGGAGTGTCGTCATGCACAACAGACTCTGTTTGTGTTGATACGTTAACTGTCTGGGTACCAACCGAGACAGTTTTAACTGCTATTTTGGCTACAACATGGGAAAACGCACCAGAGGGAAGGGTGCGCTGAGACTCTTTTACGCGACGTTTTGCATCTCCAGCAGATATTTTCTCAATAACCATCAGCTCTCTAATACGTTTTTCTTCTTTAAATACCGGACAGTCACGCGACCAGGCCGTGTGATCACCCTTGCAGTTAACACACTGAGGTTTCAGTGATGTGCAAGGATCCGCACCATGGCTGCTGGTACCGCAGATTGCACATACAGCAGAGGTCGCCTTACACGACGTGCTGGTGTGTCCATAGTGCTGGCATTTAAAACACCGGAGCGGACTCGGTATATAAGGACGGACAGGTAAGCAATAGAATGCTGCCTTCACGTCCTTGGGGAGCTGTGGCATGGCAAACGTCAAAATTAACGAACTCGTGGGTTTAAGTTCTCCACTCTTTCTTGTCTTAATTCGACGAACATTAACTACACCTTGGCTGGCAAGTGCATCCTTAATCTCTTCTTCAGGGACATCTTGAAAGTCCCAACAAGATATTACGCCCTGACTATAATTTAGTTGACGATGCGGTTCAACTTAAACCTCAAATTGTCCTAGGGTCTTCATTCTTAAGAGATTAGTTGACTGCTTGTTAGTTAACGTCTCCACGAGCAAGGTGCCGTTGCGAAGCTTTTTAACATGTGCAAGTTCACCTGCAACGTAATTAAGTTGTTTTTGTATAACGAAAGGGGATAACCCTTTCAAACCACCTGGATTTTCTGTTTCATTCTTTACTTTAATCACAAGATATCGTGTAATAGACGGTACGATACTTGTCTGTTCCTCTACTTCAATTGTATTTTCTTTGTCACTGCTTGATGCATTAGCTGTATGCGCCTTCTTACTAACATCAGTGACGTTCTCTTCGCTCTGTCTCTTCTGTCTCTTTCTTTCTTTCTGCGAAGGCGACTTATTAGGATGTGGTGGAGCCATGATGAATTGTAGCCGTAAATGCCCACACTTCTCCGTCTTCGTTCTGAGGAGCCAACGAGGCTGCCGGGTACTACCCTCATCACCCTTGTCAGCAAGCTGGAAATCGAGGCAAAGTCCAATGACTTGGCGTCGAAATCACTTGTACTCCCGACTGATGGATACTTGGGACACCCACTCCCCCGAGTGTTGGCGAGACCAAAGGTCCGAAGAGCTCCCCAATGGCGCACTTCCCAGTCTCAACGAGCTAGACCATCCAAGAATCTGCTGTTAAGAACTAGGCGCTATCCAATGGTTCCGCCCCCTTTCCCCTGGGCCCAGGGGCCATCGTCAATGCAAATACATCCTGTCACATCCTTGGTCATTGCGCGGAGGCGCAATTCACAGCACAAGAGGAGATGAAATAATGAGTCATCAATGGATGAAAAATGGGGTGAATGTAAATGAAAATGAAATCCTCTCGGCTGGTCCTCCTTTCAGGCAGCGTAGATGTTTAGCTGCGAGGGCTGATTGCAGCCAGCAAAAGCCAGCTGGACGATGGGGTCGCCAATTCCCTACGCCGT
>JAGDQP010066862.1:0-11227 GCA_022664845.1 Lepisma saccharinum | reverse complement strand
TACAAACCTGTTGGTTCCTGGGACCAAAAGCAGCAATCCAACTAAAAATACCTCGTTGTATATGCAACTGTGCTTTTTCCTCATCTTCTGATAATGTTAGCTTGTAGTGTGGATAATCGTTTAACAATCTCCAAGCAGTAATGCCGAACGAGCTGCCTTGTTCCTGTAGAAAAGAAACTGTCTATTTAACATAATAATACAAGTATTTAAATGTTCAAACTATCGCTTACCAACAAACATATACACCAAGAATAAACAGTATCCTTCAAAACGTAACAAGTACTTGAAGAATTATCTATGTTAAGAGGTTTCACAGCTACTACAAGGTAACCAAAAACGTTTTTGCCGTCGCATTAATCATGCGTTCACAGAGAGGAAACGAAATAACGCACGTGTCTGCCAAGCGATCGGGAGTTAGTCTGACCACAGACCTTCAGTAATACAGGCACGGTGCTCACACACAGCAGTCATAGCTCGTCCAGTGTAAAAGAGAAATGGAGGTATTGAAGGAGCTTGTTCGCGTGTGTTTGTTGTGTGACTTGAAAATGGGCCTGTTAGCTGCCGCATCAAGTCGCCGCATATACCAGGCATTTGGTGAGAATGCCGTGAACGAACGCACCGCCATGCATTGGCTCTAGAAATTCCGTTCGCCAATGAGGGAGATCAGCGGAACGCACTCACGGACTTCTTTGCCTCGAAAACCGCCGACTTTTATCACCAGGGTATTGTGCAGCTGCAGGAACGTTGGCAAAAGGTGCTGGATGCTGATGGAGCTTACTTCGAAACCTAAAGGTACCTACCGTCCACTGCCTTGCTGATGAACCTCGCAGTGGACGACCACATGTGTTGGATGACGAGGCCCTGAAAGCAGACATCAAAGAGGACAGTGGTCTAACGTGTGATGGACTTGGAGAAAGGTTTCATATTTCCGCTGAAACAGTCAGACTGCACCTGCATGCGATAGGGAAGTCATACAGGTTAAGCAAGTGGGTACCCCACACATTGTAGGCAGCCAACAATGAACAACGAATGACAGTCTGTTTGTCCTTGCTCACTCGGCACCTGAACACACCCATATTTGATCGCTTGCTCACTGGTGACGAAAAGTGGGTCTCTATGACACTCCCAAGCATACCAGACATTGGTTGTCGCCACATGACCCTGTTCCTCACACCTCAAGACCATTTCTGCGCCCAACGAAAGGTTATGTTCTCTGTATGGTGGACTTATCGTGAAGTGGTGCATTACCAGCTCCTTCCAGCTGGTCAGACAATCACTGCTGACCTCTACTCACAGCAGTTGCAAAGGGTGCACCGTGCATTGCGGCAGAAGGAACCGGCATTGGTGAATCGAAAGGGTGTGCTGGTCCTCCACGACCATGCCACGTCACATGTGGCAAAGAGGACCCGGGAGACCCTTCAGCAACTTGGCTGCGAGACACTGTGCCATGCCTCATATTCACCGGACCTTGCGCCAACAGATTACCACCTGTTTCATTCCCTCGACAACAACCTACGTGGGAAATCCTTCGCCAATGAGGGAGACTTGCGGAACGCACTCACGGACTTCTTTGCCTCGAAGACCGCCGACTTTTATTACCAGGGTATTGCGCAGCTGCAGGAACGTTGGCAAAAGGTGTTGGATGCTGATGAAACTTACTTCGAAACCTAAACTTACGTACCGTCCACTGTATTGCTCTTTGTTTGTCACTGCTCTAGAACGGTAAAAACTTTTTTGTTACCTTATATTATATAAATCAATTCCCTGCTCCAAAATAGAGTATATACACAAATTGATTACCTTCTCTTTTAAAAGTCAGTTTACATTCCCCAAGAAAGAATATAATGTATCTTCATATACTAATATTTTTATTTATTATTGTTATTTTTATTATTTCTAAATTGATTATCAAATCAAAATTATTTATTGTCTTTTGCGGCATTAGTATGTGAAATATAGAAATTGCAGGAAAAGGTGCACTACAGATGGTAGCATCAAACTACTCATTTTTGTGAAGTGAGAAACTATTGTTTTTTATTATGAAATTAATTTGTTTTTGTTATAGCTTCAATCTACAATTTATATTAATATAAAATACAAATACATTTTTATATTATGTAAGTAATTATGAAGATATTAATAATTTAATAAGCTCGTTCACCATACATTGTATTGCTAGGTTACATAATAGCTAGAAGGTCTTATCTGTATTGTATTAGCTGGATTCTCTTATATTGTATTAATTTACAATATTATAAAGTGCTGCTCGAGTCAGTAATTGGCTTCTTGCGGAGGTAATAAATTGTTTTCTCCCTCGACTACGAAGTTTCATTTTTAATAGATGAGATCCGTCACTCACCTGATAGGTATTCCCTTGCATAAATCGTAGCACGCCCCACACCTTCGCAAGGTGGATTTGGGGCACCTTATGCAAATCTACAGGTTCGAGCCCATAGCGATTTCTCACCAAGGATTACCAAGAGCCAAGAACCTACTGAACAGGAGCATTTCAGGACCACAACCATTACAAAGAAGTTTGCGGTACCAAGGAGTGTCTCATAGCTTAAACGAAACTGTCGTAACAAGAAGATTCTTTTATCTTGCTTCCCACTGTCTTAATTTGGGTATATACGTAGAACGCGATATAAAAACAGTCCCACATATATTAGATTCTATTTTCAGTGTTTGCATTGAAATTCTAATAACATATTGTGTCCATGGTTATCAGTAAATAGAGTAACGAATTTATTATTTATCTGACAATTGTCTAATCTAAAATATTCAAACTACTGGGTGTCCCAAAAGTTACGCACCCCGCACTTTCACAGTACGTAACTTTTCAACTAAAACACATAGAGACATGGTTCTTGCACGAAATACAGCCCTGTATATTGAGAATTTTTTGTACTAACAAACGAAAAATTAACCATCAGTCGGGCACGGTTGTAAAAAAATGTTGCCAGCGCCGTAGTTTTTTATTTATTTACTTTTTACTGTGTATATTTCCTTTTACATAACCCATTTATGTAACTGGCTGCAACCTTTCTCGGTACTACTAGGCACTCTGCATGGTGTTCATCAAACATGACAAAAAAACTTTCAATTTCAAAACATACAAGCTTTGTACAAGAGTATTAGTGGTGTATTCCGAAAACGTAGGGGTTTTTTTTTTCAATATTAGCATTTAGAAGAAACAGATCTACGTTAGATATGATTTTCGTCTTAAAATAAATATTAAAGTACGACCCTAGCAGATGAACATAAATTGCAAGTGTCTGAAAATAAGATTTGAGAAAGGTATACCCAAATGGGTTAAGATAAAAGGAGACTGCACCGATATTATAAGAATAATGAAATCTCGATGGGTACGATTGACAGCTCGGATAGGGCAAAAACGAAGATCATATTCCATCGTAGTTAGGAAATCGGAGGGAAAGAAGCCGTTGGGAAGACAGAGACATCGTTTTAAGGACCATATTAGAAGGAACCTTTGAAAGACAGGTATTCTGCCGAAAACTGGTTTATCTTGTCCAAGACAGAATCCAATGGCGAACTTTTGTTACTGCGGTGATAAACCGCAAGCCACAGAATTCATTATTTAGTAAGCCTAAGGAAACACACACAAAAAAGCGGTACTTTTAAAATAACCCATAAATCTAAACAGATGAAACAAAATCATAGAAGAAAAAAAATATAAATTACTAACTTACCTTCAAAGTGTCCGTACCAGAAAGATTACTAACTCCTGCGACAATGAGCATTCGATGAGAATGCAGGAAACTAACAGCACTAATACCACTTCGATAGTAATTAGAAAACGAAAAAGTGTGGTTTTCTTGATACCCATCCGTTGGGGACACTAAATAACTGCGTACAAATCCTTGATAGTCTACGAGAATCAGTTCACATGACCTGCAAAATAAATAAATAAAAAGAAGAAAAAGAGGAGGAGGAGGACTGGAATTTCCTATCTAGCAACATCTAGAAATTCCTAGTAAGTCGATTTCTATTCGATAATTATAAGCACAGGGCCAATGAAGACTGACTGCACAAGAACAAACTGACTCAATCTTAAACATCCATACTTTTACTCTTGTATACTGCCCTGCTAAGCGAAAAGACCTGAACTTCACTCCATTCGCTTTTGAGTAAAAGGACGTGTTTCATTTTTGTAAGTAGGCTTATGGCAATAACGTAAAGTTACGTCACAGAACCCACATGATCAACACAATAGCATTAGTTTTGCATTCATTGGGGTAAAGGAAGGTCCGCAAATTCATGCATTGTTGACATCTCAAATTTTTGCTTGGCAGTAACAGTTCTGTTCATTGTTCTGGAATTTGTGGCTTTCTTTATTGAAGGCAAACCCGTTTTCCAATGATTTAATTTAAGCCCTGTATTACCTATGTACAGGCAAATATTTTGGTATGCAAAGAAAGTTTATTTAATCAAGACATCATCTCAAACAAAAATCAAAGCGAATCACACAAAAATGAAAAGCAAGTCTGATTTCCTCTCCATGCTTAGCAGGAAATTTACATAGTGATTACTTTTGAATTTGAATTTATTTTATTACCTTTCGGTGTCCCACCAGGCTCTGGCCGGGATCAAGTGAGAGAGAAGATGTTGGAAGGCACCATCCTGGTATGACTGAGGAAAACATCCTGAAAAAAAATCTCAATCTAGATGGCCGGCCACTGGGATCGTTCCCAGCATCTTCCGATATCTAAGCTAACGCTACCAACTGAGCTGCGGCCGCTCGGTGTGATTACTTGTTCGATATTTAAACAAACATATTCTTCTAAAAAAGAACATAATCATATTCTGAAAGGTTACCTTCATGTTCATATACACACATACCATTTAGGACTCCTTATTCTGGGTTGTACAAACAGGATGCATGCTAGAGCTTGTTTGGTGTCCGTATGTTCTTGCTGCTGCTGTTGAAACTTTGGCTGAAATAATAATAATACGAATTTTAAACCCAAGCAACATACATTATTCAAGAATGCACAGTGGCAATTACGTCTTTCAACATTATATTACGTTATCATATCTAGCTATGACATATTAATGAACCCAAAATATCAAGAAATGAGCGATCTACTGGGCTGGGTAACCTATTGTGATCATACTGCGCTTTGACTAAGAATACAATACAAATCACCTTTGTGCATATACATTGCTGTTAAATTGAATTTCATGTATGACCTTTAGGCACCTAAGGCTCAGGCTGGGATAGGGGAGGGGAAAGGAATTGAGAAGGTGTGGCTAGGGCCTATGTTGGAGGTGCAATCCGGGTATTTGCCTGGTGTGACTAAGGAAAAACCTCAGTCGGGGTGGTCGGCCACTTCGATCGAACCCACGACCTCCCGAACGCTACGCCAACGCTCTACCACTGAGTTACGGCGGCTCGGTATATTACTGTTAAAGGCAGAAAGAAAATACACGAGCTGACGGATATTAATATGCGCTTTTTTCTAATCTGTAACGCGTCTACAGCGCAAGCTGCAGCAATCGTTAAACAAAATACACAAGTGCTTAGGCCTGAGAGCATCGATATAAATGGGATCCACCAATCAGAATTAAAGAGTATGATTCCAAAATTTGATCAGTCCATTCTCAAACATTTTCAGAAATAGCAAAACTGGCGAGTTCTCATATATTACACACAAATTCAACATCTATAACACGACATAAAACAGGTTTTGGAATAAGCGGAAGTTATAAAATAAAAACGACTGCCTACAGTACGAATCAACACGCTAATTTTAAGCAACGCAGAAATGGACTGAATCAAACTCTTCAAATGGACGCGAGTTTTGGAATTATTCTTTTAATTGTTAAGCCTGATTAGTTTTGGAAACTGGATCAAAGACTTAGCAGTTTAATAATAAACAACAAACTCTTCTAACATTTAAATTTTTAAGCAATCAGTAACATAAATAACCATTATTTTTATCTTCTACGTAATCCATATGCTGGAATTATAGGTCTTCAAGATTAGGAAGAAAGGACAAAATGTTTTCATCTCACACAAAGATTATATATTTCTTCCATTTTTAAAATTGTCTAGAAGATCAATTCCTACAGACAAAACATTTTTAAAAAAATGAAACATGTGCTCTGCAAAACACATGATTTCAGTAACCTTTCGGACGGTGACTGAAAATAATTTCAGTACTTGTTTTCTTTTAAAATTCCTCATAAAAATTACTGAAACTTTGCACTTTTCAACTGCGTTAGAAATAAGTCAATCATTTTCTTATATGACTTGTGCTACCATTTACAAATAAGTTAAGCTTTTAAAAATATATATGTTTAATATAGTTGTCACGTGTACCCTGAAAAAAGAAGCCAAATTTTTGAACTCCTTTTCATCTTTAACTGTTAGTGCTCCGGCCCCACAGCGCAAGTAGAAATCTAATGAAATTCACAGCTTTAATACTATTATTACAACTACTAACATCTCTAAAACTCCTATTGCTACTTCTACTACTACAGCTACTAATAATATTACAATTTCTACTCAAACCTAGCCAAATTTGGTGGAAATCGATTGAATAACTCTTTTGTTATGAAATGGTTTAAGTATAATAAATGAATTATGGTAGGATAGAAACAGTAACTATAATAAAATTATAATATGGCTAGGAGATTCACCGTAGTCCCCTTTATCAACATAGAGGTTGGAATAGATTCAGTCACTCTCATGTAATGCGCGAATATATGTGTAAAAATTGAGTCTTATTGCCGGGGAAACTGTGTATAGTTTAACATTAAAATTTAATTGAAACCCTTATTGCCATTACAAGTTTGGAATGAATTGGTTTAATCGTTTCAAAGACAAAGCGCAAATATGTAACTAATATTTCACTCTCGTTACCGGCTTTCCATCTTTAATATTTATAAAAACGATGGAAGAAGCCTACCTGGACATGTTAAAATAATCCAAATATTTCGCTCCATCAAATTGTGCTTTCTCAGGAATGTAAAAACAAATCTAGGACAAAAACGGGATATTGGGATGGCAAAAACGGGACAGTTCAGTTTCAAACTTTAGCTACACAATATTTTGCCAAGTCTTCTGCAATGTTTCTGACTTCGTAGATGTTGTTGGATGCCACTTCTGCCCCCATGACCAAGGAAAAATGAACATTACAATGTTGACATAACTTTTGTTCCATTAATACACAGCTTGTTCAGTTTCATGAGTTTGAATTCTTTCTGGAGATCATGGTGAAAAATTAATGGGGATTTTCCCCAGCAACAATCTGCCTATCAATTTTCTCTCCCACTAAAATATCTCCAGGGGGTTTATATTATATAATAAAATATATTATTTTAACTCACATTAAACACATCGAAAAAACAGACACCGTTTTCATTTGTGAATGCTGTGCTAGCTTTTCATACCTGTCTCCGAAACAATTATCTGGTTACGAAAATTCTTTGTTTTGAGGTTCTCTACATGATGGTACGTCATATACTTTTAGCTTCCGTATCGTCCCTCTCTCTCTCTCCCTCACACACACACATCACAAACACACAAGGAGAGCGGCAACGTTTCGCAAAAGCGTTTTCACATGATAGGAGAGAAAATGGACTGGTATGGGACTAGGGCTAAGGAGGGAGCAGTTAACATGGTAAGCTCCACCACAACCATTATTTTTCAGCGATTCCGCACCCTGTTGGAGATCATATTAAAACTGCGTTTTCTCCTCTTTAAAAAAGTTAAACTTGAAATTTACACCAGCATTGCATAACAAAGCGACAGTTTAGCACAATGGCAAAGCAAAGACTAACGCTACAGCCGACGGCGGAACTTGCTTTCTTTTGTCTTCTTTTTAAATTCTCAGCGCTAAAAATCACAAGCGCTATTGAGAAAAATGAATTATAAATATTTTATATCCGCTAATGTTAATAAAGTCAATGTGGCAATATGAAGTCAATGTGGCAATTATTATTGATATTATAAAGTCAATATGAAAGTATTATAAAGTCAATGTGGCAATTTTTATTTATAAAGTCAATGTGGCAATATGAAAGTATATGTGAGGTGTCATTAAAAAAGGGACAAAAATTGACATTTTTATTAAAACGACGGGACGGCCGGGAAATAGGAAATAAACGGTACAGTCCCGTTCAAAACGGTACGTATGGTCACCCTAAACAAGCCTGAAGGGAAAACTTACACCAGTTTAAAATTACCAACACGTAGCTTAGAGAGGACGGTTCAAAAACTTAGGGTTAAACCTCCGATTTCTTTCTCAGGTCAGTTTTCCTTTAACCGATTATAACTTCTACCTACAGTGGTTTTCAATGTACTGTCATTTTTACTTTTGAACCTTTTATATATTTAATGAACTTCAAACTGTTCAAACAAAATATTTATTTCAATGTATCTAGATAGCCTTTTCCACGATCTTTCAAATTTTAAATAAAATAAATATTTGTAAATCTTTTATTGGTTTTACTACATACAAAACAAAATGTTTTCAGGATGATAAACATGTATAAAGAGATGATGTTTTATGCCATTTCGCAAAGTTATATTTGTATAAAATCTCCTACAAACAATATTTGCTGTCTCTAATATTAAAGACTCTTTACTAATGAGAAATAAATAAATAAAATAAAAGAACTAAGCACTGTTACATTACGTATTTTCTTGTTAAAGTTATTTTTACACCAAGTACACTTCATCAAGTTAGTAAAACGATTTGGAAGTGCATAAAAGAGATACTAACCGGATATATAGTAAATATATTGCTTCCCAGAAGATCGTAAAATCCTACCATTCCATTACTATAAGCACACGCCAACATGCTACAATCTGGACTCCAGGCCAATTTTCTCCATTGAGGAAGAGGGTCTTTGGGAACTAAAATAAAAAAGAAACATATAAACATACATATATATATATATAATCCTGCGTAGCCTAGTCGGTAGCGCGCTCGACTTCAGTGCGAGCGGTCCCGGGTTCGATTCCCGGTGGGGGCTCAAAAATTTCGGTGTTGACCCAGCATCGTGAGGACAATTGGGGAGCTGCTGTGAATAAAAGACAGTGGCGATCACAGTGAGAGCTTCGGCTCTCCTCTCCCAACCCGTCTGGTCAGCGTGGGAGCAGTACCAACTCCTCCCTTCGGGGAGAGGCCTCATCCACTAGTGGATTGAATATGGCTGTGATTTATATTATATATATAAATAAATAAATGGTTACAAAAGCATATAAATAGTAAAATGAGTTAGAAAAACGGTTAGTTACGAGTGCAAGAAATAGCAGAAGGTTCACAACCATTACACACACAGATATAAAGATGGCTTAGGTTTCACCCAAGGCTTGATCACGGCATAGAGTAGGAGAGAAAGAGAGAAGTGAATACAATAAATGGCTAATATGGCCATTTATTCTTTTCTTTTCCTTCTCATTTCTACTCTATGCCGTGACTAACGTCTTACTGAGCATAACCTTGTCAACTTTTTATTTGTATGTGTAGTGTTTGTGAGTCTGCTGCTATGTCCTGGACTCGTAAGCAAACTTTTTTTACATGCTTTATATTAACTTGCTCTGTAATCATCTCTGGTACAAATCTTGTAATTGATTTTTAACTCACTTCCCATCATCCGATTTCTTTGAAATTTTGCGAACTTGCTTGCTTCTGATGACAATACAATATTCAATCATTAGATATACGATAGAATAATCAAATTAACTGTAATTAATTATTTAATAAAATAATTGGAAATTATCCTTAAATGCACGCAATGCCACATCTATTGTTTGAATTTTGGGTTGCCTATCTTGCAGGGAGTTTAATATTCATCTATTATGCATAAAAAAATAATTGAAAAAGGATTTTCTTTTAAAAAATACTTTTTTTTAAAAAAAAAGATGAACTAAAAAGTAAAAAATAATAAATTGGATTAATCTTATGAATCGGAAAATAAAAGCGTGGGTGCTCTTGCTTACCTTATCATAAAATCATAATATCTAACTAAGAGCACCCACGCTTTTATTTTCCGATTCATAAGATTAATCCAATTTATTATTTTTTACTTTTTAGTCCATCTTTAAAAAGAGTGTTTTTTTTTTTTCAAAAAAAATCCCTTTTTAATTAATTTTTTCAACTTTATTTCATTTGTCTAAAAATAAATAGTCTTTCACAATAGTACACAAAAGAGATTAATATGAACATCTTTCAATATACAGACATAAAACTCAAAAAAGGGTTCATAATACATTTAATATTCGTTTATTGTACGTCTCATCCCCTTAATAGTATTTGTAATGAAACATTGAGAAGGTATGCTAAAGTATGAAGACTAATGCAATTATAATTATAATAGCAGTAATGAATAAAAACTCTCTGAAGTGAATCACAGAAATGTCTTTTATATGAAAAGGTTGAAAATACATCGTTAGAGTACGTTATAATAAACTCCTGATCCTATAAAGACTAAGAGCTCAGTTACTAAGTTTATAAAAAAGTACTATAGAAATTTTTACATCACTTTTTTCTACTCTGGTCAAGTATACATGTATTCTTAAAAAATTGTAAACAATATAATGAAGTGCTGGTATCTTGTATAGTAAAAGAATTTTTATAAGTTCCCTAGCAGCTTAACTGTGTACCCAATTATTTACGCAAACATTTACTTTTTATTGTGTTTGTAATATTAATAATTGAGACGCTTACTCATGTCTGCTATAATACAGTGCAACACATGAGAAAGTATTAGTAAAATAATATCTATCTACCTACAAGGAGTTTGCAAAGACTTCAAAATTGGGAGGGTGTGGGTTGTGTAGTGTACTTTCTGGTGTTTTCGGCACGATATGCCGATCAAATTCGATTCAAACATAGTGTATCTGATACAGAAGGGGTTCTTCTGGTGTACCACTACACCATAATTCACACTTTCGCCATGCCATCAAGTAATACTACGGAATTTTCAATGCTAATATTTAAAACGCATTATTATATTGTCAGTAATGATTATAGCGATGAGGTAGAACATTCGATAGCATCATGCTTGCCTCGTAATCAGGAAATCACGGATCAATCCCCGGGGTTAGCCATCTTGACAAATGTTTTCCTGTTTTTCTCAATCACGCCAGCCAAATGCTGGAATGATACCTTGAAGAATCACCAATATAAAGAAGTAAACGCTTTAAAAAATATCAACAAAAGCAGTTAATTTATTTCGGTTAGATAGCTAAAAC
>JAGDQP010066858.1:0-11228 GCA_022664845.1 Lepisma saccharinum | reverse complement strand
ATATATATATATATATATATAGGCGCGGATCCAGGATATGATCAAGGTGAGGCGCTAAACCATAGTTGTGTCACTTTATCCAGTGTAACGCCTATAACACCCCCCTTGGATCCCCGCAAAATATATATATATATATATATATATATATGCAGAATAGTGCAATGCACAGGCAGAATTCAAATATTACATTTGGGAAAATATCGTCGTAACCAGTTAAGTTTTAGTAAGAGAGATTGCAGTTTGTTGAACTACTATTTAATGTTCAAACTTTTATATATGAAACACATTTTCATAAACTTTGCTATTTAGGAGAATGATAGATACTTATAGCTTTTTTTTCTTTTCGTCCAGTTTAGCTCTCAAATGACAGGCATTCAGTTAAATATCACTCCACATTCTAATAGAAGTTTTTCAGGAAACCTCCTTAGATACACACCCTGGATCAATCTAGTTTCCCCCAAAATATAATTAATTCCGCATATGCACTTACTTCACCTGCTATTTATAGGCTAGGAGTTGTTTAGGTTGGCCAAATTGGTTTTTAGAAAGATCACTAATGTTGTTTATAAATTGAATTATTATTATTACAAAGAGAGCTATTTTCGTTAAAAGAACGTATTTATTTGTTTTGAGCTTGATCATATGCATGTTGATACTATGTTAAGTTAAATAACTTAAAATGTTTCCATCGAAACTACTTTGTAATACAGTTAATGTGGTAATCCTTGCGGTATTGGTTTAGAATGTGAACCAGAGATGGCGTAACGATAAGTTTTACAAGTTTATAGTGATTCCTGAATGAAAAGTAATTGATTGTACATGGAAGTTTGAATGCTACAAATCTTGTTATTATTTTACTAAAGCAAACGGTAAGGCTTTAAGATTCTTGTATATTTTAATTGAACTATGATGTTCTAATTATTAAATTACTATGTCATATTCCTGTGCCAAGGATATTAAAAGACTATGGTCGGTACTTGTAGATATATACAGATATGTTTATTTTCATTTTATGGTATGTTGTGCTGTATTATGTTTGTATGATTAAAGTTCTTAATAAATTACCTGTTTTTAAATTCAAGTTAATTTCTTTTCTGAGATGAAATATTTTGGGCTAAAGAAAGTTGTCGTTGGGTTTCGCCCCACCACAGTGCGTAAGCCGTTGTCTCTTTAAAGTTGGGCATCTCAACGTTCATGCCGCAACATTCTGCTTGGAAGTTCGAAAGATACTCACATCCCTGAGAGCATCTTAAATAAAGCTTAGCCGAAGCTCGTTGCAGAAAGTGAAATCATTTATTGTTTTGCATCGTTGATCTAACGCCTAGATTGAGGGTTATTTCACACCTTACTCTTTCTCTCGCAGTTCAAAGTCAAATAATTTACTAATTATGGGCCTAATGTTACAAACTGTCTGTATATAGCGAAAGATGTACAATATTGTTAAATAAAGCAAAGGTCCATCTGAAATACTAAAACTTCGTTGCTCGACCTCTTTCATTTTTTTTAGAAATATTTATATCTCTTATATAAACATAGTTTGAACCGAGTATTATTTTTTCTCTATCCACACTCATTAATAATTGGCAGCCATTTTTGTCCTGAGGTGCATACCAAAATTTGTGTTTGCAGACGTTTACAAAAATGCAATATCTCCGGAGTGGTTTATCATGGGACATTCAAACAAAAATACATTTCGTCCTTTAAAGTTATGCTTAATAATAATTTTAGTTATTTGGATGAGAAACCTAAAACGTAATTGAAATGGTGAAAACTTTATTCAAATCTGATTATTAAAACAGAATAAATTTCGGTTTTCATATCGGTCGGTAATATTTGGGTTTGAACATTTTACAAATTTGCTAATTGGGAATGAATAGTGCTTGTTCTCGATTTGGAGATCCAATATCTATGGTCCGATACCGGATAGAAATCTAGGATTTCCACATACTATGTACATCTGTAAGGACAAACTATAGCCGAAATTTGAACTTTGGTATATGAGTTTGAATAGAGTTACAGATATTGAAAGTGGAGATACATAATACTTGTGCGTCTTTGGTAATATGTTTACTAAAGAACATACTAGTATTTACAACCTTGTAACTCATTTCAAACTCAAATACCAAAGTTGCATTTTCTACCATATGTTCTCCTTATGTAAATGTATAATATATGAGAAGATTAGATTTGTATATTTTGGTTTTGTATATTTAAAAATTCATAAAATAATTAAAGAACCACATACTAGCCTCGTGTACGAAAACTTAACTTTGACATTCAATTCCTTCCGTACGAAAAAGCACCATGAAAAAATGTAATTTATTCTGTTTTGACAATCACGTTTGGATACCATTTTCAAAAGTTCAGTTACATTTTACGTTTATCATGCAAGTAAATAAAATTATCAAGCATGATTTAAAGGACGAAATGTTTTTGTTTGGATGTCCTATGATAAACCAGCCCGGAGATATTATATTTTTTGTAAATACCTGAAAACTCAAATTTTGGCATGTGCCGCAACCTAAAAATGGCCGCCATTAATCGCTGGGGATAGATATAAAACGATACCCGTTTTGAACCATTCTTATGTAAGGAATATAAATATATATAAAACATATTTTTGAAAGATTTCGAGTTGGGCGATTTCAAATGAACTGACCCTAAACCTTATAATAATAAGGTCATTAATGTATTTGTTTCTGTTGTTTGATTTCGATTAGAAGTGACTTGTTTGAGATAAGAAAATTCTCAGCAAATATTTTTCTCTGTTTCCACATTAAAAGTTGTAAAAAATTTTCTTCGGTGAAGGTATTTTGACTAATCAATAACGTTGTTAAATAGATAGGCATTATCGACACTATAAGGTGTCGCTCTTTCTCCCTACTATCTAGAAAGGGTAATTTTTCCCTGTCTTGTTAACAAAACTATAATTACAGTATATGATGATATCGGAGCTACGGATGCAGTATATTGGTATTGACTGGTTTAGATTAAAAAACAATTTGAGTTGGAGAGTAATTCTAACAAAATTATGCTTATACGTTTTGTCCCAAATAAATTAGGAATTTAAAGAACGTCTATTAAACATCATGTTCATCAAACAAAATAGCTTGTTTCCCGCTAAAACGGAAGTATTTCTTCACCTTTGGAGCATCTAGGAACGATTCCTTGGCATATTTCGTAGCAGAACTGTTAAATATTCACGGTATTTATGGTATCTAACTACATACTGTACTTTAAAATATTAATTTTGCGTTGGACAAAATCCATCGCCAGGTGTTAATGCAGTCATCATGGAGAAGAAGAAGAAAGATGAGTGGATGATTGAAAATGAAGTATCAAACAACTCTTCTTGTTCTTGGTGCATCACTAAACCTATCTCGACTCTCAAAAATAAAGAATTCGAAACCATCTGCATCTATCTGTAAAGCTTTACCAAGATGAACCTTTTTCCCTTAGGCGTCAGTGCAGTAGGTTCCTCACAGCAATGAGTATGGCGTTGGTCCAGAACATACTGCGGTTTTTGAATTTCTCTTTGGAGAAAAGCTTAAAGTCACGGAAGAACGATCAATAAGAACTGTTGATCTAGATTATCTTCTCTTGTTTAGTTGGAAAGTGATAGAGAGTAATTATGAAAGATCACTTTTCCTTTGGAAGAAATTTAACAAAGAATGAGAAAACATATTTAATGAACGTTTGTGTTTTTCCACTGAAGTCCGTCAGTATCGTAGTGTTCAATCGCAAGGGCAGGTCTCTCAAGGCACGTTTAACTCACTCCAGTAATATAATTTTGTAATTTCCTTATCTTAAGGTTCGATTCATTTCTCTTAAATATTTAAAGAATTTTCACTCCACCTTCTTGCTTTCTCTTTAACTATTCTTCAACTATATATTTCAATATACAATCACTATGTTAATAATGACTCTTAAAATTACGTTCTCTCCTCTTAAGGTTTTCATATAGTTCGTCTCTCCCAAGCTTTCTTCTACACTTCTTCAGAATAACTTAATTTAATATCACATTTAAAGGTATTCTCTGTGTGATAGGTTCGTGCCGTGAACGACGCATATGAATTGTGGAGATAGTGTCCCACATGTTCCCGAACTACGGAACGAAGTGAGGTGGGTAGTTCTTGTGCCATAAGCCAAAAAGCGATGGTTTGGTATAAAATGAAACTCCCAGCGCTTGTACACTTGACTCTTTAGAGCACGAAAATACGTGATAGACCTACCAAAAATTTAGCTATCCTAGATTGCAGCCATTCAAATTGGCGGCTATTGGCAATTTTCAATGTTATATTTATCAGCATCGCATTACCAGATTCTGATGGTTCCTTTTTTAAATTTAAAAAAAAACAAACATATTTCAATTTTAATTATGAGCAATATTTTTAAAAATCTAATAGTTTTTTTTAGTTAATTTTAAAAATATGAATTTTAACCGAATTTGACGGAGGCAAATTTTAGTGTTAGGTGAAAAATTATTTTTAAAATGGAGGAAAATCAAAATTTTATGCATAGTATTTTCTTATTTAAATTTATGTTTCAAAGATACTATTTTTAGATAAATAAATACTTTTTTAAAAGACTGCTTTAATTTAAAGAAAGGAGCAAAAATACGCTAACCGATAATCTGAACCAGTGCAATTACTGCATATTTCTGTAACAACAGCAACGCAGGATGGCAAGTACAACAGTTTCTGGTGCAGACGCTCCGGAGATCCAATTGATGCATAGCTTTCCTTCACTGTCTTTTCTCCTTCATGTCCTACAGCATCTCTTATATTTAAGAGTATTTTCCAAGTCTTCGTATCTAAATTCCTATCTGGGAATTTACGCGTTCCAATGTATCCTTTCACGAAGGTAGTTAGCAACTGTTGACTTCACCCGCCATTGGATGTAAATATTTTTATCGCAGCTCATTTGCACTTCTACTGTTTATTTTCTTGGAATACGCCACGAGTAAGCATTCCAATTGTCTTGAATATGTCATCTGAAACAGTTCACTCGATTCTTAGGCTTCTGAATGTTGCGACATACTTTGTGCTGTTCCAGTAAACCCCTTGATCTTTCCCTGTCTTGCAAATGTACATACGCTGTCACAGCCTGACTTGAATGGAACCTTATTACAGGTGATGCTACTTCTTAATTAATTTCTGAGACACTTTGGACAGTATCAAGTACTTTTAGTTAGTTTCTAACACCTTTCACAATGCATTTACTTGGCTTAACATGTTTGTACAGTACAACAGAAAACCACACTTTTTTATTAGTAGTGATTTCGTAGGTCCAGATTATCGGATATTATTGCCCTTTTCTTCAAATAAAAGTATATATATTGGAAGCAACATCTTTTGAATTTAAATTTAATTTTAAGATCTTTAGGTAACTTTGGCTCAGATCGGATTGAGATAATGATGATGAGATAAATTGATAGAGTAAATAAAATGCATGAGATGGAGTCGAACCGACCACCCCTAGTATCAGAGGTGAGAGCTAAACTATTTACCGACCGCGGCCCAGCAATTTTTTTAAAAACAAATATTTATTTAAAAAAAATCTCGTTTCCTAATAAGGCATAAGAAAAGAAAAGAATTATGAATAAACATTTTGTTACTTTTTTTAAAATTTCACTTAAAAAACTAAAACAAAATATACTTAAGTAAATATTACATAAAATAATTCAAGTTAAAATGCACATTTTAAATTTAACAAAAATTCTATTAAATTTATGAAAATATTGCTCATAATTAAAATTGAAATCAAAGAAATGATCTTTAATTTAAAAAAAGAAGCATCACAATCTCGTAACGATGACGATATAATTATGTAACATTGAGAAATTGGCGAAATGTAACATTTTGAATGGCTGCCATTTTGAATAACTATAGTTTTGTTATGTGTATCACCCATATTTGTGCTCTTCAGAGACTACTATTTTTAGAGCTAAAAGTGTGCAAGAGCTAAAAGTTTCATTTGTTATCCCCATTTTATACCAAAACATGATGTAGCGCCTACACGCATTACTGCCTACGCAATGTTACTTCGTATTGAATAAATTTTCAAATAACTGGCCAGATCGCGGGTTATACCTGTCGGATTTATTTGAACTTTTTCTTTAAATTAAAGCCTGTGTTACAAGCAGTATTTTATGTAAGGATATAGGTTTCTCTAAAACCTTCGTTTCAAAGTAAAATATTAAATAAGAAACTATTTTAGGCTAAAATGAAATATGTTTACATTTAACTGAAAAAACTATTAGATTTATGAAAATATTGCTCATAAATAAAATTGTAGCCAAACAAATGACTTTTCATTAAAAAAAAAAAAATCGAAATCGCGTATCTCAGAGCCGAGAAATATTGATTTTAATAAATAGCGTCAGCCATCATTTTGAATGGACGTTATTTTGGATAGCAATATTTTTGCAATGTCTATCACGTATTTTCGTGCTCTATACATGCCAGTGTACAAGTACTGAGAGTTTCATCTGGTCCCCTCAGTTTATACCCACAGTTTGTCTGTCACAAGAACTAGGGGTGGTAAGTTCCACGCTCGACTACCTTTACTTCCCAAGATGTTCAGAAGTACCAAACATACTCTGGTATTTAATTTGATAGCAGGCTAAGTTCACCTCAGTTCACCCCAGTGTCGTTGTCGGAATTTGAACCCAGGCAGTCCGATTCCTAGTCAAATGCACTATCACCTGGACACGGCAACTCTTATAGTGTGGCAAAATTTGTATAGAATAAACTTGGATATTTCTGATTAAGGACGAAAATATATTTTTTTATTTACTTTCGTAGATATTAAATTTAAAATTAATCAAACAACTTTAAAAACTGGAACCATATTTGGAAGATATCTACTACATCAGAGTTTAAATCTGAGGCAGAGCGTAGGAATACATAACGCAGTGTAAATAGATTGTTACAGTAGTTTTTGTTGCCACCATATTTTTGGTATTTGCTGGGTTAATTAAGAATATTTCGGCAATTTTTAGCAAAACCTTTTGCCTGCTACTTTTTGCTAGTCTTGTCTGTTAGCACGGAAGCTGATGATCTTCTTACGTTTGAAGTCCTCGTATTTCAATCTTTCAGAGGCAAATTTCCGTATGTCACAACGTAACGTTCCACTGAGACCAATATAGTCAGCTCATTAGGATCTCAAACCTATAAATTGGCGAAATACTTAACAATGCTTCTAAAGTTTTATGTGGTAGGAAATATTCATCATGTGAGGAATTCGTATGAGTTTAAGAAAATATTAAAACATATAACATTAAAAAAAATGATTTATTAGTAAGCTTCAATGTTACAGTATTATTCTTTGAAATACTTCTACAAGATACGCTTTAAGAATTAAAAACAATTTACCCACATGAAATAATTGAAGTTTTTGAATATGTGATGTCCACATGTTTCTTGCACGATTGGAAGTTTTATGAACAATAGAATGGGGTCACGATGGCTTCACCACTGTCAACATATAATATACCCAACCATTGGTAGAGGTATGTAGATGATAACTTTGTTGTCTGGCCACACGAGAAGGAAGAACTTCAGAGATTTCTTAAGCATTTAAATAGTATCCATGACAGAATTATATTCACGATGGAATTGGAAAAGGATGGACAACTCCCGTTTTTGGACATTTTGATTTATAATATGCCAGATGGAAAATTATTCTATAAGATGTACAGGAAACAGACGCACACGGACCTGTATTTAAATGCAGAGTCTTACCAACATTCAGCACTAAAATAAGAAGTTATGTGTACATTAATACATATGGCATTACAAACGCGAATTCTACATCCTGAAAACAGAATATACAAGGGAATAGTTCTAGAATCATTGGGAATTGACTTAAATAGGCATACCATGATCAAAGAAAATGAATTATTAATTACAAGTAACTCTATTTGAAGTAAACAGTCAGATCTAAAAGATATATACATACAAAATCAACATAAAAAGTAAGTGTGTAAACTAGAGTCAGATATCCATATGTGGCGTACAACAAAAAATGCTATTATTAATTTTCCCGTCAATTTCCCATTCAATCACTGGCCAATGGCACCTAATCTTTTACACACAAACTCAGTTCATATGTATATATATCTTTCAGATCTAGCTAAAACAGTGTTACCTGTTAGTGATAAGTGGAAGGTACTTTAAGAAGTATATCGATGTAAGACGGATGAGCGTAGCAATTTGAACATGTAAACAAAGAATTTTAAATTTAAATAATAACAATTGATTAAATGTATATTTTCACACAGAAATTATATAACAATATTATAACGTTTATGCAATATTAATTCTTATTTAACGTCAAACCAAATTCACTGACGATGTAAGCAGCACGACTTACGAATCGATCGTCGGGTTCAAAATGAATAAACCACAACAAATGTCTGAAAAAGAGTTTTAATAGTAAAATGTAGGACATAGTGAAAATCTTATAACACGTTTCAGAGATTGTTTTCATGTTTAATCTAAACAAAAATGAAATTCATAAATAAATATTTTAAAGGTTTTATTTAAATTTTGATTACTTTTGATGTAACGTAAATTTTATGCATAATAATATTTAAGGTATTGATAACTAATACTACTACCAATAATACTATTTAGTTGTAGTAATAATTGTAGTTGCTTTTGTAGTAGTTGTAGAAGTTGTAACAAGAATATTATTTGTTGTTTTGTTTATGTTTTTGTATTAGTAGTTGTTGTAGCAGTTGTAATAGTAGTAGTAGTAGTTGTTGTTGTTCTTGTTGTTGATCGGGTGGGAAATTCAGCTAGTATATAATGATTTGTCCTTGAGTTATTTTGATGTTTGCCCCAAAATAGCTATTTTTTTACAGTAACGCAAAATAGCAGTAATTATCTTCAGATTTTGAAGAAGAAATGAACAAGTATCTGTCATTATTGGGGAAAAAAATATAGTTATTTCATTTCAACAAAAGAATACTTTGAAAAATCAGTTACATAAAAATAAATAGTTCATTTGGATGCCCTCTCGGTCGTTTCTTTTCTCTAGGAATCCAATGTAGTATTTATATCGTTAAACCTTTGCAAGTTGATTTTAATTTTTTTCATTATACAATTTATTATCGTTAAAAAGCAACGAAGGTGTATACCATGGTTTTCAAGTAAAAATAGCTTGCTGTAGGGTTGATGCAGAATCACTGCCCCTCGCCTTTATATTCAACATTCCTGTACTTTGACATTATAAATTTGTTTCCTTCACGATTCGATACTGTCTTTGTGAATAATCCACTAAATTTTCACTAAAGTTAAACTACAAATTTTATTTAGCGTCTATAACATGAAACATCTGATTTGTTTTGTGAATGATATGACAATAAATTTTGGCAATTAAATACACCATGCTTCTTTTTTCTTCAATAAAACCCAACATCCTATCACAATAAATAAAACTATGCCCTGGTTCCAGATTATCTGTGGAAAAAAAAAACTTTTAAAACTCTAGAAGCTATCTGAGTCTCCCTGCAACGTGTTGATTGTTCTCCTATTATACAACTTCAATACATTAACAACGCATTTGGCTCGTACTTGCACCACACAGGGGTACAAAAAACGTAAGTTTTGTACAAAAAAATCAAAAGATTCAAATTGCCCATATTTTATGTGAACCACCAGTAAACACTGAAATATCGTAACCAATGGGAGTTTCACCTTTTTTTCTTCTTATTATAAAAATAGAAAGCTACGATTCAAATAAGAAAAGATGTTCGAAAAGTTATAATTTATTCCAAAAAGTCGTTTAAATTTGAAAAAAAAAAAAAAATATTTAGAAGAATCATTAAATGAAATTATTCCTTTACGTGTGTAAATAATGTTAGAAATAATTAACACCATCATGATATCAGTTCTTATCAATACTTAACACTGCTTCTCAGTTCTGTTAGAGGTTTTTCTAATTTGCATCAGTGACTTCAGATCAATTTTTAAACATTTGAAGATCAAGGGCTCTTACTCCCGCATACCCTAGAGCTTCACAAATATAGTAAGGTTGATATTTTACGTCCTGTGACATGAACATACCTTAAAACAACCTAAATTGAACAACACGTATACTAAAACTTTTCCTATTATTATTGAGAAATAAAGGGATTGAATATATTTAGACACTGTCTCGTGTTGCTTGTCTATTGAGTTTTCGTAGCACAACTACATTAATGGTTACCTGTACATTTGTCACTCCCTATTTCTCACTTTGGTTTCATCTATGTTTCTGTGTGTTTTGTTTCTTTCGTCAATGGTTTTATTTCTCTTCACTGAATTCTTCTTTTGTTATTTAATGTTAGTATGAACAGACATAAAAGTGTGGTAATGTTGTGTGTTAGCTTCTGCTTCCTTTTTTAAGTAAGTAAAAACTGCAGGATGAATGCCAAGATGATAGAGATAATAGTGTATATGAAGAGCGTGCGTTTGCGATGTATACACGGTTATGGGTTTCGTCCTTCTTTTGTTTAGTGGAAAATAGAAGGGAACGTGTGCAAAAAAAGTCAGTAATTTTCTCCAATTTTGGTTCAGACATACACACGTCGTATTCAAATACAAGCTTATCTTGTCTGTCGTGTTTTGTAGAGAAAACGGCTGATTCAGTCAACATCGGTCGTAAAAGAGAGAATTTTAGTTTCTCCTTTCTTTTTTTTTGTGTGTGTGTTTCCCCGAAACGTATGCAACTGATGAAATCGGCTCTGTGTAAAGTCTATTTACATGAGATTCCATGAGAGTGTGTACATATGAGTTGGTGTGTATGTATGCTCTATCTTCTCGTTCATTGGTATATCAAAACTAATGTGTGCAAACTGTGTGAGTTTCTCTGCTGGACAACTCTGTACCACAATTCAGAGCACCATCGTCGGTCATATAGAATATCACTTTTCAGTCTCTAGTTTTCGTTTTTACTTTAAAAAGAAAAAAGAAAATCACATTTTGTATTATCTTAATGTAAAGGGTTCATGTTACGCGTGTATAGCTGTGTTTGTGAATGCACGCACGTAATACTTTCGCACTATTCATGCTTTCATCTCTAAAAGAAACTAATTCTGAAAAAAAAAATCTATTTAGGATAGTCAACTTGTCTCATGGTGAAAGCAAACGAGTTTCGTCTATGAATTATCACCTAATACAAAAATAATTAACAGCTCAGATTTTCAAATTAATGAAAAATGATAAAAGCTACCCATTTTT
>JAGDQP010066856.1:0-11228 GCA_022664845.1 Lepisma saccharinum | reverse complement strand
ATCCAAAGACGCCATCTTGGATCCAAAATGGCGGACCTATAAAAACATTTTCCACGCCGTTTGAGCTAGAGAAACGAAATTTGGCATAAAGGTGCATTATAACGAGTAGCTTAGGGAAATATTACAACATTTGGGAAAAATCGCCATCTTGGATCCAAAATGACCGCCCAAAATCCCATTTTGCACACCGTTTGAGCTGGATAAATGAAATTTTACTTGAAGTTGTACCATCACAAGTAGATCACGACAATATAAGAAAACTTTCAAAAAGTCGTCAACTTGGATCCAAAATGGCCGCCCCAAAAAACCAATTTCCAAATCATTGAAGGTAAAGAATCATGAACACTCTTTCATGTAAATTAATATTATTTGTGCAGATCAAAATATTTGTGTTCACAAGCTTAGGTTGCGGTGGTAGCCCAGATAGTTCACAGGATACACTCCTGGATGAAAGCCAAGATGATAACTAAACTTACTATGAGATGAAAATTTTTGTCGTGTTGATCAATCAGTGTTTTTTTCTCTAAAATAATCTAATTGTATGCAGTCAACATTGAGTTAGTTTAAAAACATAAATGAATGACAATAAAAGGAAATAAATGCGGTTTATGTACTTTATCTTCCCGTTTTTTTTTAAAGGACATCACTCCCACAACTTTCACTGACTAATAATGTATTCATGTATTGGAAAAGCGATACATTCTCAAGACTCAAAATCATTTTTGAACCATCGGACCTCCTAATTTTCATACAATTTATTTCACTTCATTATTTTCCATTTGCAACATTTATGTCAATTTCCACGCAAAAATATTCTTCTGGACAGATTTTCCTTTTTAAAATATACGATTCAATTAAGAGCTCACATCGGGAATCGAATTCGGGTCCGCTCGTACTGAAAACAAGACTGTAATAGTTACTCATACAAAAAGAATAAACGTTTACGTATTATATTATATTGAATATTAAGCTCAAGACATTTAGCGTGACCATTTCTTCATATTAGAACAGTCTACGAACCATTACTCTCATTTTTGTGAAGCAGTTTCAAATGAGCGTTCAGGGAATAATAATTTTCTTGCTGAGAAAACAAAAGATGTTACTTTCTTAATACCACACCCTACATACGAGAACGGCTACTGACACCCTCTACTCTATACAACATCATCTACCTTTTTTCCATCTCGTAAGTTCCTGCTTCTTATCAATACATATACTTTATTCCGAAGCCTTTCAACTATTATAGCAATTGGCTGACGAAAAAAAAAATATTCATCTCTTCAAACTTTTCTTTGTAATCAGCACATAATAATAGTTATTTATGTATGGAGGTGAAGGGAGGTGGGAGATTATATATTTTTTCTTCTTTGAAAACAAGCGGATCTTTAAAAGCCTAGGTAAACGAATGAGTTATGGTTCGTGTTAGTCGCCTGGACCCTGCAGGCCTTTTTCTTGAATCTTGTAAAAGATACGGAAGCCTGCTTAATTTTTTGGGTGTGTACTCGGAGCTAAGAAAGTGGATGGTAGATCCACTGATTCAGGAGGAGAGGAAGGGAATTTTTAAAGGTAGAAAAATCAAAGAAACTTGCTTCTGATTCATGGTTGGCAGAGTTAGATTTCTTAAATGTCTCAACGCGTAAGATTTTTATTGTTTTACATATTTCATTGGTTTTACACTTACATTTGTGGGCCAGAAAAACAGATATGGAATCATTCATATTTCTGCGAGGTGGTGTCTCACGGTGAGCACTCTTCTGGCGAGCACATGGTCTTTATCTAGGTGCCATATCAGCATTCGCCTGATCAAACTGAGGGGAAACATAGAAGACTCCGGTCAGTATGGCCGCCAGTAGGACACTCAAACCTGTGTGTTTTACCAGAGCGAATCCAAAGTCAGTTACCGTAACTGTTGGAACACAGGAGTTGGGTCTGCATTTGATTCTTTGACTGATTAAGTGATTGATTGATCGATCGAATGAACGAATGACTGACTAACTGATTGATTCATTGACTAACTGACTGTTGGTTGACTAACTGACTGATTGATAGATTCATTGACTGACTGACTGATTGATTCACTGACTAACTGACTGTTGATTGACTGACGGTTTTTAAGGCGCAAAACGGACAAAAAATTAAGGAATGTTAGGGTTAGCACTTCATGAACCGATCTTCGTACAACCAAAACCACCAGTGCACGGTGTTCACTCGAAGGTTTTGTATTTGGTGAACCGCATGGGGTATTGTGCATCTCAAACTGCTGGGAAAAACGAAAAACTAAGGAGCCTGCACTCGTGATTCGAAAGGATATTGTTCCATTGACATGATAGCTCAAACCCACACGGAACAGTGATGCATTCCACCATATTCCTCAGTTATAACACCTGTCATATTACAACGTGTTTCGTTTGTTGGAAAAGCTACTTCGAAAACTGCAATTTCGAATCGTTGACGATGTTGTGAAACAGCACTGGAGTGAATTTTTGCAATCCATTCTAATGAGTTCTATTACAATTTAGTAAGTGTTCATCCATCTCGTTAGCAGAAACGTTCTTGATGGTAACGCTGGTGGTTTTCGACGGTATAAATATTATTTTCAACGGTCTGTGGTATTTTGTGTTATGTCAAATTCCTATAAGTGTCATATTTTGTGACTTCATGAACTTGGAAACCTTATTTGCTATGAATTTACATGTTGAGAAACGTTTTCTTAAAATTGAACAAGAAAAGTTCTTATCTATGTACCGATATATATATATATTAGAAGTGAGATATCAGCATTTTCAATTATTTGAAAATGAGAACATGCCAAACCAGTACTGATATCTCATTTCTAAGAAAATTGTTTCTCGATGCACAGATAAGAACTTTTTATTTTCAATTTTAAGAAATCATTTTTACTGTGTACATATACATCTCGAATGATGGCTTCAAGTTTTAAAATTATGAAGCCTGATGGGTAATATTACGATTATTAATATATGCCAACTTTTAAAAGGAATAATAATAAAACCTTAAAGTGTGGTATGAAGTCATCAAAAATTAAAAGAAAAAAAAACATAAGGAAATGCTGATATAAAGATATGGAACAAATGCAATATAGATTCAGAAGTACATTACCGACATTTATCAGTGCGACTAATATTTTGATTAACAGCGTTCAGAGTATACGAACAACGTTTGATCAACCACTCATACATAGTATGAATGATATTTTCCTAGTACCTCCGCACACTGCTCGTGTGTGGTATATTTTTTTCACTTGATTTTCACGATCCTACTCCATAGGAAGAACAAAATGGTAGCCTCTGCTAAATACGCGTTGAATAGCGGTTTAGTCTTTTGATATTATGAATGCATTGTGAGTTAACAGTATTTGTTATGAGTTATTTATGTAGCTGAAGAAGCCGGTTATACCTCATACTTTCATCTAGGCGAGAGGGGGAGGGAATGCAAGGCACAAAATTTCGAAGCAACTGTAGATTTCGTGAGGATCTTCTGACAGACGGTAAAATATTCTTTGTTGGTGATTATCTCCTTGTTTTTTTCCATTGGCTTATTCTAGTTCTCATTTCTGTTTCCCTTTCTCTCTTTCTCTTGTGTGTATGTGTGTTTCCTCTCAATACAAATAAATGTTTTCAGTTTTTCTGTACTTGTATTTTTCATTACAGAGAAGTAAGGACAGTTCTAGAGACAATAGCAGGACATACTTGGATGGGAAAGACACTCAATTTCAGTTTACTATCTTTACAAATTTTACATATGAATACCACAGGAATAGCACGTGCTTTGTCCGTTTTATTGGTTTACAGGAGAGCGTCTTAATCGTTCAGAATTAGCATTGCGTATACCTTAACATCAAATAAAGATGTGCTTGTAACAGATGGACTATATACATGTTATCTCCATGCATGATAGCTTGTTAAAAACGTGCTTCAAAGAGCTAACTGATGGCACTCTTATCTCAATTTGGCCCAAAATGGACAAATCACGTTCTTCTCCTGTGGTGTTCATATAGTATTAAATTGATAGAACTTATGATAAATTTATGGCCGATGCTTTTTTTTTTTTTCGTTTGTTTACTTTAATACGAGACTTGTTCATTAAGGATAGCCCTACTAGAAAAAGCAAATTCTTTCCTTTTTAGCTAGTTGTTAATAAAAGCTCAATTATTAAATAAATACAGGGTATGTCAAAATGATGTTCCCGATCTCAACGATTATTATTTTCCTTTTAATAAGACTTAAATAAACAGAGATTACACACACTGATTAACCAACTCAAAAAGTTTTTTTTTTCTAACATATTATAAATGTTCAATGTGCGATCCACGTGTTGCACGCGACACGTCTAGTCCCTAGTCAAGTTCCTGCCAAATTAATCCTAGCATGTGAGAGTCAACGCCGGCCACAGCTGCAGTGATGCGCGCACGCCATTCAACCACTGTTCTAGCAAGTGGTGGCACAAATACACGATGCTTGATGAAATCCCAGAGGAAGAAATCGCAAGGGATGAGATCTGGAGATCTCGGTGGCCATTTCATCAATTCTTAATCTCCCAACTCAATTCTGCTGGCCTGTAGTAGCCATATTGCTCACTTCGACTAAACTGCCTCCTGGTGTATGTAAGCAGAACTACGGCTCTGCGATAGATAGGGGCAAAATACTTTTTGAGATTATATTCAAGAAAAGAATTACATCTGCAAGAAAAGCTCATTACTTTTTAAGTAACAAATGAGCGAAATCGGAAATATCATTTTGACTTACCCTATATGTGTATAATATCATTTTGACTATAATATTTTTTGAACATACTCATTTTAGCTTGCTCCTAAACTTTTGAGAATGGGGTTTAGAAGGGCATATAAGACAGCTACGAATATGTTAAAATAATTCATAGATTTATAGATTTATTTTTGTAAGGATAAAATGTTGATAATATTGAAAGATTCTATATGCACAGGTATAGAGATTGCTCTACATACTGCTTGGATAACTTTACAATGAAATTATCACAAACTATATTTTCTGTTAAACGACCTGCTTTTAGCTAATTTATCAGTTATCTCTGTAATGAACAGAAAACAGGAAATGCTACTAGAATTTTATTTATGGCTTTACATCTCAGGCTGGGGTAGGAAGGTAATCGGCCAGGACTTAGTTCATAGGTAATCCCGGCATTTGCCTGGTGTAACAGGAAAAAGCCTATAAAAAAAACTCAGTCAGGATGAGCGTTCGCTGGAATCTTTCAAACGACCGTTCTGATTGCTAAACCAAACGCTCTATACCAAACGCTCTGTTGTATCTCAAGGAAAATCCATGTTGGACTTTTATCAGCAAGACCTTTCTTGATTTTAGATTATATTATTGCATTTCTTTTAAAAACTTAATTAAATAAAATATGTTAATGTTGAAACATTATTAGATTAATGGTCGTGATGAAAGAAAGGCTACTGTTTAAATAGTCCATAAAGTATTAATTAAATCAATTATATCATATTTATATTTCCGTTTTGACACCAGTTAGCGACAGATTTTCATACGTGCATTGCGTTGATAAAGAGAGAGAAAAAAGTTAAGAAAATCAAGAAGCATGTTATCGTGTAATTATTATGAATGCACTGAAGAATTTTAATTATCACCGTCGTTTTCTCAGATGCATTATGCGAGCATCTACTACTATGTACGTTAAGAGGTCTTCATCCAGGAGACCTCCGTGTGATCAGCGTGGCGCGTCGGTCTCGCACTCAAAGTCACATGTAAACGCCCTAATGAATCAACGGATGAAGCATCGGATCAAACTATCTTGTTGTGGGCAGCCCACCGTGCTATTTACCACAGTTCAAGGTATCATCGAGTTCCTCCCAGTGCACACAGACACATATTACATATAAACACCCTCCAGACATATATAAACACTGTGTTTTCTTAGATCTTCTTAATGTCAGATTACATATCTCAAAGAAGTGAAATATAAGAACTGTAATTAATCTTGTAACAAGTAGAACACTTAGGTATTGTAATGACATTCATCCAGTCTTTTGTATGTAAACCTATTTAGTATATGTTTTAAATATACAGTAAGGATCCACCACGTTGTAACAAATGAAAGGTTGAGCGCAAGAGTAGACTAAACCATGTTTAAAGTTACTTGTGACTTCACACAGTTTGGTGTGAGGAGCCCAAGTATGTTCTAATAGAGGATATGCTTATATCTATCTCATGCACAGCGAAAGAGTGAAGCTAAAAACCAATTGACCATTGACCAAGGCGACGCACCTGATTGGTTAGCAGACAACCACGGAGCTTGCTGCCATATTAGTTAACCGAGAACATTGTTTTTGATTGGAGTAAGTGGTCTAACTGGGCGAGACTAAACTGTGACGTTCGGCTTCTTGTTCTTGGCAAAATCGCATATCCTCTATTTCTACTAGAACATCCTTGGAGGGGCCCCACACTTGAGCTTGGATGTTTGTGCTGACTATTGAATTGAATAAAGTTATTAGAGGTGAGTATATCTGATTTGCGTACTATTTTTTAACGCCGCAGACTATGACATATTTAAACATTGCGATTTCATTCAAAACTTTTGGACAAAATATTCTAAATTAACAACACATATATAATCAATGATATATGTGTGTATGGGAGAATGTTTCAAGGCGAGTAAATACAATTGACAACTATGTATTATGGAAATTTTTGCATATCGTCACCTTGGAACCAGAAGGTACTATACTATGTCCACTTTTTTTCAAAATCTAGTTAACACTGTAGTTAAATTCCTTGTACTGAAGGGCATCAACCCTCCAAAAATATCTCACAAAACGACATCCAAGTGGCTAGAAATGTTAGAAATATAATTAATTTATACATATTTTAAATGGAACTTCAAACTTTAAAATTATTTTTTCTCGAAAGTAGCAAAAGTGGTCATAGTACCTTTTGGTTCTAAGGTGACGATATAATCAATGTCTATTTTTAATAAATATTGATTTGTGAAATATTATTACAAATGTAAAGAACATTATGAATAATATTTAAGTAATATTTTAATGTCTTTTTGTAATAAAACTAATGCCTGTAGCTAATTTTATTTGGCGATAAGTGCCTATTTACCTCGTACCAAGATTATGTATAGAGGCTGTATTAGCATGTAAACTCACTTTATCTCGGTCTTCGGCCCAAGCTGTAAAAAAATAAAAGGGTCCTGTGGAGGAAGGTCCCAATTAAAACTTTTCGTTCAAATCCTCATGCAGTGTTTTATTCACCCCATATTCTTAGAAGCCTCGTATGAATTTTGAATTTAATTTAAGGCTTTTATGCAACTGTGGCTTAGGCCGAATGGATGATGATGATGATGGGATGAGTTGATGGAGTGAAGAAAGTGGGAGGAAACGGAAGAACCGCGAGAAAACCAATCCGCACGGTGTTTGTCCACCATAAAGTCCACATGGCATGAGCAGGGATCGATCCGACGACCTCTAGCACCAGAGGTGAGCGCTCTACTAACTGAGCCACCGCGGCCCCCACAGCATGTACTTGTACAGTACTTTTACATGCATAGTCGAGTACGTGTATAACTCAGGAAATGACATAAAAATAAAAATAAAAACGGGCCGCACAGCGGTAACAAACGTAAAAAAATCTGAGTTAAAACAGAAAATTTAGTGTACATTGTATTGGACTGGAAGTGCACGATCCAGTTTAAATGTTTGCTCTGGCGTCTAATGTTCGATACAAGTCAATCACTCCAGTATCGTTATGTAGATTTCGTTACTCTACAATGAAGCAAAATACGTGAAAAATCAGAATGAGTGTATTTGTTTCAATTGTGTATTGAATTTTGTTTAGTTATCTGGTTCACTGTTTCGTTTTGTCTATCAGTTCAATTAATTTGCTTGCACATGTCATTTATACACCAGCATAATGACGTAATAACATCTGGCAAATATTTTTCAGTTGTAATATCCCGCTCTTATCACGTACTACACAACGTATGAAGACAAAACATAAAATTCAGAAGAAAATGCAAAACCGATCTTTACTACTCTCTTTTTTTTTGTAATTTTAAAGAAAAAAAAAACAGGTTAACGAACCAACAGTTTAAACACCGCAACCTCTGTTTTCTATCTGCCTAATTAAAGTCTGTGGGTTCATCTCTTTCCCTGGCACGAAATTGAAGAGACCTGTTTTGCACTTTTTATACAAGAAATGTCACCTGGAGATTCTCTCTCCAAGGACATACTAATTGCGTGCAGGCTAAATAGAAAAAAAAAAAAAAAAACTCTTCAAATTCTCATCACGAGATATTTCTGTCAAAATGATGGTTTTGTTATCCACAACGACAAACTTCTTATTCGTAAATAACATCCAAATAATTTGATGCATATGACAAAAAGTAGTCAGTGAGGAATACAGAGAAACAAAGGTGATTTCTCATAAAATACATTTTACAGTCTACCTAGACGAACCTCCAAAATAGCTATCGTCGTTCGAAAAGACAGCTGTTTCGCAGAGAATTCACAATTTTAAAATGTTTCAAAATGTCCCAGATGTGTTCCACAAATGACAGAAATATTCGTTTAACGATGTAGATCACCCCCGCCATCTTGGTATGGCCTTTCCATTGATTTACATAGAAATAGTTTTACTCGTCTTAATGTCTCTCAGAAGTAGAATACTCAAGTTCTGCTTTCACGAAACTTGCCTTGGTGGTTCTTTTGACTCTTGTAAAGTTTTGGTTTGTGACGTTTCTTCAAATATATGAATATTATTAATAGTTTACCACCTAAATCACAATATTTCAACGGGAAATTACACTGTTCTTGTGTAAAATATTGCATTTCTATAAAACACCACGAGCCAAAGGAAACACAACGAAACACAAGAAGAAATCAAAAGTTAAAAATTACACTCCTGAGACTCATAAGACTAGTAAAATAATTACCATGTAAATCAATGGAAAGGTCATACCAAGATGGCGGTGGTGATGTACACCGTTAAAAAAAGGTCACCGGCTGACCCACAGTACTCGGTATAGAGGTACTCTCTCTAATGGGTCCACACAATATGGCTGCTGCACAATTTTAAATTTTCTTCATGTGATGTCATGAATGCTCTGTCTCTCTATTATATTTCTAACTCTATGGTATAGATCTTATGAGAATAGTGAAAATAATATAGGAAGGTAAGGTTGCAATAAATAAACAACTGTGAAACATAGATGAACAATGTAAATTCTGTTTTGAATGGTTTTACAAGAATTGCAAATTAATTTTTGAGCATTTCCGAAACAATACCTCTTTCTATCGTTATATGAAATAGTTTTAATTCTTTTAGAAATATCTACTTAGAATCTCGATACAAATGGTGATACTCATTTTGTACAACTACTTACCCTAGCAGCACTGGATATCGGGCCAATATCGACCGAATACGGGACCAATATCGACCCAATACGGGGCCAATATCGACCCAATAGGGCTATATCGACCCAATACGGGGCCAATACGAAACAAAATGGGGCCAATATCGACCCAATACGGGATCAATACGACCCAAAATGGAGCCAATATCGACCGAATACAGGACCAATATCGACCCAGTATGGGGCCGATATCCTGTGCTGTTGGAGTAAGTGTTAAGATTTCAAGATGGCTCTGCTCAGCAATTTACACAAGGTCCAATAAACAACTACTATATTACATCTAAATAATTGTAAAATAAAGTGATGTACTTATATTTTTGCAGTACAGGTTTAACAAACCCACAAACGAACAACAAATTTGATGTTAAAATAAATCGAAGCGCAGAAAAATTCTAATTTTTTAAAACAAAGTCTACTCGGAGGTATGCTATTCATGAAATCACTACTCCAACTAATAAATCTATCTCTGTGATGCATCCAATAAATAATTCAACCCCCACCTGGTTGATGGTACCATCAGTCTGAGTTGGGGGAGGGGGGCACACTTCCCCTGTTCTATCCAAACTCCCCGTTTTATCACACTTTCCCCTAATTATAAGTTACTACTTACTAGCTGTAAATTAAGACATTATAAGAGCTTCAATATTAAAGTGTGGAAGGCTTAGAGGCCATAATGTTTAACGGAGCTAATCCTTTTGTGCACCAATGCAAAAATCTTAACAAGTAGGAGGAGCAATAATACAAAATGGACAAAGTCCAAAGTTCTCAACGTAAGAAAGTCTTGGAGATCATTTTCCAAGGTCTTGCTGGTTGACAAAGCTTTTCCATATGAAGAAGGATCAAACTCCGCAGGAACGGGGGCTACTTCTCTGTCTAAATAATACTGGAGAACAATCAAGGTTGGAATATAAAAATTTTAATATAAACATAACTAAGAAAGGTTTTAAGAATTTTTGAACACATATTTTTTTAAATTTTATATGCATATGAATTTCTTATATAAAAAATCCACACCATTAGACTAATTTCCACCAACATTTGTGTGTATTCTTTGTTTACTCAGAGAAGCCTGTAGGAAACTGAAACGAAATATAGCGTGATCTTTGGTTAGATTAACTTAGGTTAACCGAGCTGACGATTGTTTAATCTACCACCGTCTGCTGGTCAGCCCGTGACTTCACTATGGCTTTAAATCACACAGTTTATTGCTGACTAGACTTTGTGTTTCATTCCAGGAAGAAACATTTTTATAATTCAACAAGTGGACTAAAGTTACCGGAGAATCACGCACCGATTGGCGAACGGGGCGAGGGAATCAAGACGAATAGATTTCCCCGTCCATCGTTCTTTTAATCAGATGCTGAAATAGAAATACGCTACTTTATATTACCCAGCACACACAGACAACCAAATATATCAATGAATTATGTATAAATATTGTATACATTTTTTTATGCTTTGAAATTACAGGGTGTCTATAAAGTGTATACCGAACTTCCTTGTAATTCCGAAAAAAATGGAAATTGCATAATACGCCCAAACTTGAATTTCGTTATTTTAAGAAGGTGACATTTTCTTTTTTTACTAAAATTATTAACGGTCGCCCCCTGAAGTGGGTAGGTGAGGCGTACTCAAATACTTCCACCGAAAGGACATTTTCGAAATTTGAGCTCCAACCATTGTGAATAGGGACAAGATACCAATCCTGGAGTTGCTTCAACATTTTTCTTTTATCAGACCCTTTCTAACGACGAGCCCCTCGGAACTTGAAAATTTCGAGTTATCTCCTATCAGCCCTT
>JAGDQP010066854.1:0-11229 GCA_022664845.1 Lepisma saccharinum | reverse complement strand
TTATCGATCCAGTGTTCTTGAAGCCATATTCCTTTACAGTAGTTTGTATCGTTTGGTTCACAATCTCTTCCTTCACACTGCAAGACTCCTCAACTAAAAATCTCCGCGTGAGTGGAGTGCTTGGAAAGTGTCTAGGCGAGAGGAATATTCCATATACACAGAAAATTGGCCGTGCTGTGGTGGTGTAATTGGTAGCATACCTAGCCTTGGAGATCCTGGTTCGCGTCCCGGTCGCGGCGGCTGTCAAATTTTCTGTGTTAAATTCAACATTTACCAACACAAGGTTTATTGTGAAAAGGGTAATAACAATAAAGAATTCTGTTTCATTTAATAGATAGAGCCCTTGGTAACGTACCTAAAAAAGACAGTTTACTCTGTCCTTCAGTCCGTCTGTACACTCTTGTTAAAAAAAATGTCTCAGGAGAAGTGGTTGAGGTGTTGTTGGTAATATTTTGGGTAGATTAGGTCAGAACCGTCTTGATTGGTGCAGTTGTTTAGTGTTGGCCAATTCATTTTAATCAATTTTTCGAAGTGCTTCCATTTCGTTGGATGTATCTGTATCAAAATTGGCATAAACATAATTTGGCACAATAGAAAAATACTAGAGTTCCCTGTCCTCAAGCACCGGAGTTGTTAGTGTTGCCAGTGTACTTTAAAATGCATTTCCAATTCGCTTCTATACCATTATACAGGGCGATTCTCTCAATAGAGGTCTCAAACAATTGTCTTTAAAAATTATGTTATTGAGATAATGAGATGAAGATTTATACGCGCTTATCTTCAATGATGCAAAACGGGTTCTGAATTTGAACTTAGTTTTAAGGCGTTTAGGCAACTTTGGCTCAGGCCGGGTGGATGATGATGGGATGAATTGGTGGAATGAAGAAACTGGGAGGAAACGGGAGAACCCCGAGAAAAACCACGCTCACGGTGTTTGTCCACCACAAAGCCCGTATGGCATGAGCAAAGATCGATCCGACGACCCCTAGCACCAGAGGTGAGCGCTTTTCCACCGCAAAAACAGGATCTGCTAACACTCTGTGTTGAAAATGGGCTCCTTCCACATCCACGCACATTGAATGTGTTTCTTCGAATTCTGGAACAATTTTTCCACAATGTCGATGTTAAGGAATTGCATCTCGTGGTGTAAAGCGTCTTTGAGTTGTTCGATAGTGCGAAGTTTATCTTTGTACATTTTGAACTTTAATAGGACTAAAGAAACAAGTCGGCAGGTGACCGATCGGGAGATCCGGTTGGCAAAGCTTTTTCAAAAAATATTTTTGACTTGCGTGCATTGTTACTCACACAACATTCGACTCACAATTGCCGAGATGGGGACGCGAAAGAAAGGAAAATGCAAGCCACTAGAAGATACTATTACATCCCTGAGGGCTTATATAGTTTTGCATCCTTGACAGTACTTGTATATATATTTCACGCCATTATCTCTCAAACAAATATTTTTATAGACAATAGTTTGGTGCCTCTAGCGAGAGAATTACCCTGTATTTATTTGCACCAAACTTGGCATAAATACAATTAGACACAATAGAGAAAGTACTATAGTTGTTCCCTTCACTAAGCACTAGTTGACAGTATTGCCAACCTGTTTTAAGAAAATGAATATTTGTATGTCTTACATGTTATCAAGATACCCTCTGAGCCCTTGCGATTGTTAGGGCAGCGCACACGTTATATCAATTTCACTCCAATTTACAACAATGCACGTGAATGCACGCGGGTACAAGTTTATTTTATAAAAGGAACATGATAAGCAACTTTGGGCGATCCTGCACTTATTTAGCTTTGTAGATACTCTACAAAGTAATTTTTCATGACTTATACCTATGAACATTTGTTTTCAAGAAGTTATTGAGAATCTAAATCCAAACAAAGTTTCAAAGAATTTGACCGAAAGTCCTTTTCCATTGATTTTGTGCGGGATCCTTGACAAATTGAATTTTAAGGTACTTTGGCAACACTGACAACTCCGGTGATTGGGGACAGGGACTCCTGGTATTTTTCTATTGTGCCAAATACTGTTTATGGCAACTTTGATACAGATATGTCCAACGAAATGAAAGCACTTTGAAAAATTGATTCAAAATGGGTTGGCAGCACTATACAACTCCACCTAACAAGGCGGTTCAGGCACGTCTGACCTAGTCTACTCAAGACCTTACCAACAACACCTCAACCACCTCTTCTGAGATTTTTATTTTTTAAACGGTCTTTGTTAGGTACGTTACTAAAAAATTGATCTAATAAAATGAAACAGAATTCTTTATTGTAACAGGAAAAGTGTTGATTTTAGTTATGGTCAAGAACGTAATAATTATCTGCATTACGAGCATTAATTACTTTGTCCAAAACTTTAGTTGATGGATAATTATTTACATATTGTTGGTGTCGAATGTACCCCAAGTACCAGAGAACTGATGCAAAATATGGCCACGTGCCTAAAATTCTTAATCAAACTTTAGATACAATAATATCCGAATATGGGACAGCTATTTTACAAAAGCATTGAAAGCAGCTTTAGGTAATTCTACACTTGTTTAGTTTCATAGAAGCTCTGAATTTAAATGACTTGTGTTCATTGATACTATTAACTATCGGAATCCAAAGTTTTATAAGGAATTTGACCTAAAGACCTTTTCCTTTGATTTTGTGCGGAGTCTTTCATTGGCTTCTGATTGAATTTTGGATTTGACTTTTATAGCTTTTGGTTCTGGACAAGAAAGATCAGGGAAGAAGATGTGGGAAGGAAATTGGTAGGGCACCATCCTGGTCACTAAAGAAAAACATGGGAAAACCTCAGCCAGGGCTGTGTTCGAGCTCAGAACTTTCTAAATGCGAAGCCAGCGCTAAACCAACCGAGCTAAGGCAGATCAATTTTGAGTGAATTCTTGCCAATATTTTCGAAATAAATACCTTTTTCTTGTAAATAAGCTTCACAAAATGTAGTAGAAACTTTCTGTTTTATATTACGCTCTAATAGGT
Organism: Lepisma saccharinum; assembly: GCA_022664845.1. Taxonomy (NCBI): domain Eukaryota; kingdom Metazoa; phylum Arthropoda; class Insecta; order Zygentoma; family Lepismatidae; genus Lepisma; species Lepisma saccharinum. Next base: position 8,226 of record JAGDQP010066854.1, on the reverse strand, counting down.
TTAAGATTATCATAAATTGAACAAATTTGCATCCGTAAATACGCTTATTGACCTCACTGAAATCTTTCCCTTTTAAACCCAGCTAGATAAAATTATTAGTATTTTAAATGTAGCTATATCATAATACTTACCATCTGTTAGTAAGAAATGTTTTTAAAGCTCGATATATATTAAATATAACTGCATTAACAGTACTAATGGTAAATATCTGAAGGAAATTCATTGTTTTGTCCAACCAGAAGGATGTCAGCTTCGAAATATTCGCCAGTTATCATTCTTTCGTAACACTGTCTCTTTAGTGAAAGAGTACAGCTCAGTCTCATACACGAAATGGAGGTTAGGTCAGAATAACCAAAATATTATTCCCGATGACCCATATTTGATTATACGCAACAATATGTTGGTTATTTTGGCCAAATATTTTCTCCGTGTGTGTTTGTATATTTACCGGACTCTATTACCGACTAACGAGTATCTGAACCCTGAATTTTTGCACTTATGAAACAATTACAAGTGGCCTCTTACAGCCGAAGTTTCTAATTATGGAAGATGCCCCCCAGTGATTAGTTTTACAGCACAATTTTTGGTTTTCAGTTTTCGAATAAACATCGTTTTTTTTAAGTGTTTGGTTTTTATCTATCAACGATGTATTTTGTTCATTATCCTGTTTTTTCATTTTCAAAAAGAACTTTAGGTTGTGGTCAAATCCCAGTTTTTGTTGGTTTTCGTTAAAAATCTAGCTTAACTGCATTTCTATTCAAAACCAGATTTTGAACAAAAGTACTTAAAACCGGATTTAACCGGAAAATACGACTTGTAATTTTTTATTTCGGTTTTACGTGTTTCGTACTTTGAAAGTACTGTTCTACCCATCCCTAGCTGCTCCAAAGCTCAATTCAACTTTCCCAAAAAAAATCCCATTGTTTAGAACTAGGCCTAATTATTATATTTTCTAGTGATTAAAAATTACCAGAATTCTTAATAAAAACCGAGCGTGATTTGCATTTTTCCTTCCTTTATCTCACCCTTTACATATATAGACTGATCCCTGCTCATGCCATGTGGGCTTTGTGGTGGACAAACACCGTGTACGTGGATTTTCTCGAGGTACTCCCGTTTCCTCCCACTTTCTTCATTCCACCCATTCATCCCATCATCATTCATACGGCATGAGCCATAGTTGCCTAAAGGTCTTAGAAATAAATTCGAATATATAGACTGATGGTAGTTGGTGTCCTGCTCGGAGGTAGGTTTACGACTCGAAAATCCCTTGGCGAGATGAAGTAATGCCGTTTTGACGTTGACTACCATCACTTCCAGGATCGGATCTATAGTTCAAACTGATTGAGTGACAAACTACTTCCTTTAATGTGTTTCTATCGCAAACCTAACTCATGATCCCTTATTTACAAAGTGACGACATAAGTTTAGTATTTTGTTCCCACTCATTTATTGGGAACATAACAGCAAAATAATAATTGAAAATCAAAGAAAATTGACTATTCAAATGTTATATAATACACAATTATATCCATAGACTAGATCCTGCGAAATAAATTTAGAAACAAACACTAGCAAATATAGGTCAAGTTACCTCCCTTTTATTTTGTAGGGTTCGAATTAATTCCCGGTTCCAGCTATCCTGACTGAGGTTTTTCCTGGCTTTCCTCAATCATACCAGACAAATGGGGTGGTACCTTGAATGAGGTCAATGCCTATTCTTTCCTAAATCCTTCTCGTTGTTGTTATTGTTAAATAAATTTAATATAAAATGGCCGACATTTATCTGGAAATAGTTAAATGAATAAAAAATTAAATTCTACACTCTAAAAAATTATTGGTGTTTATTGCCACCCTAAAATTTGTAATAGAACACCTCTACCTCTACACCAATTCCAGTGCTGGGTAACACCAATTTTAGTGTTGGTTAACACCATCCAGGATGTTCAACACCGTTTCTGATGGTGACAAACACCTCTATCGGTATTCAGAAACACCGTTAGGAGTGTTAAAGTGCACCGCTAGAAGTGTTAGGGAACACCTTCAATCGTGATTATTAACACTCCTAACGGTGTTTCTGAATACCGGTAGAGGTGTTTGTCAACACCAGAAACTGTGTTGGACACCCCGGATGGTGTTAAACAACACTAGAATTGTTGTTACTCAGCACTGGAATTGGTGTAGAGGTAGAGGTGTTTGTAACCCCGGCTGGTGTTAACCAACGCTAGAATTGGTGTTACCCAGCACTGGAATTGGTGTAGAGGTAGAGGTGTTCTATTGCACCTTTTAGGGTGGCAATAAACACCAATAATTTTTTGAGTGTAGTCGTAAGCTGAATATAATAGAGAATGCCGAAGATGATTTGATATTCATAAGAAATTCATAAAATTCAGGAATAATTTGAAGGTGCCAAAGACCTTCCGATTACTAAGCTAACGCTCTACCACCAACTAATGCTCAGTACCTCAGTATTCCGTACTATGTTCTTACAACCGAGTAAGTGAGTGTCTTAATAACAAAATCGCTTGTGCATATCAGAGAAAATAAAGTGCGGATAATTTAACATATTAATTTTTATTTTAGAAAAATGTTCCATCTTTGCTTTAGGATGAAAGAAAAACCACAAAATGATCATCTACAGTTTGTGTTTTATGTCTCTTCTCTCTGCCTTCTTTTATTGGTGTTTTTCCTTCCACATTTAAGACCTTTTCCCTACAAAATGATCGAATTAATGTCCGAGGGATTTGCGAAGGGATCCCGAAAAAGAAGTATAGAGCCGTAATGAAACCTAATCGAGAACCAAGTGAAGAATGGCACTTCTACCTTTTCCTTCGTCGAAAAAAAAACAAAACCATTCAGTTAGTTGCCATTAGCAGCGGCGTATCAAAATTTATTCTCTTGTTTTTCTCAACGTCTCCAAGAACAGTGTTCGTGTTCCTCGCTGTGAACGAAAGATGTAAATTTCAGGAAAAAGGAAACGGGGAAACAACCTTTTACCTTTCGTTTCGAAGTCTTCACTTAGCAATTGGTACGTACGAGATAGGAACAGGAAAACAAGAGGGATGTGTTCCGTATGGGCGGGAAGCAGAAGAGGAGAAGATGAAGAAGGAGGGAAAAGAAGAAGAGGAATAGAAACTGTGTGGTGGAAAGATTTCTCAAGACTTCTCTCTTTCTCTCTCTCTCTCTCTCTCTTTCTTTCTTTCTCTTTGTGTGTTTGTGTGTGAGAGTGAAAACAGAAAGAGAGAGAGAGATTGTCCATAGGCAAGATTATAAATCAGATTAGATTTGTTACCAAGCTCTTGATTGTTGTTTTCGTGGGTGGTTTACTTTATCATAAACGCGAGGAAGAATTTTCATCTGACAGTCTTTTAATTAACATGTGTAATTCCATGACGCCATTGATAATAAACTTCCACTGTTTCCAAGTCTTGTAAAGAGTACATTAGAACTTTATTTGAATTTTATGGAAAATATATTTAAGTACATATTATTATTATTATTACTCTCGAGTGATATAATATCAGGATGTTTTTGACGAGGAAAGCACGCACGAGTTATCATTTTCTCGGACTCCTTCGAAATTTACTCTGTTGTGATTACTTATCATCTGTTAGAACAGTGGTTTAGTCAAAATTGTAAGTGGATGAAGAAAATTATAAATTATAATAACATAATTATCTGTATGTATAGTATTCGGTATATACAAATGGAAATTATAGAGAGTACATATTACATATAAGTACAGATTATATAGAGTAAGAAATGCATTTAATTATACATCTTACCACAGTATACAAATTGCATAAAAGACTACCTTATATAGTTGGTTATAATTTAAAACTATAGATAATACAGTTTTTGTTTTTATGCAATTAGCATTTCTAGGATCAGGTGTCTAAAGGTACGTCAACCAGTATATTAGTATTACATTTAAGATCGTTAAAGATACACGAACAAAACTTTAACAATAACACACATTGAAGTTAGTGTCGCATAGTCAAATATTGTAACAAGGGTGAATTGGTAGCTTGAAAACCTTGTTGAGACATAAGTGCAGATCTTTCAAGAATTTACACTTCTAATTTTCAGTATTAACTAATTATGTGTGTGTATCTATATGGTAACTAATCTTATGGTATTAAGAACATATCGACAATCTATTTTGGTAATCTCAGTACTAAACTGTTTTCTTCATATGGTGCAAATAGACAAATGCTCGGAATTTGAATTTAATTTTAAGGCATTTAGGCAACTTTGGCTCAGGCCGGATGGATAATGATGGGATGAATTGGTAGAATGAAGAAGTGGCAGGAAACGGGAGAACCCCGAGAAAACCCACGCACACAGTGTTTGTCCACCATAAAGCACACATGGTATGAGCAGGGATCGAACCGACGATCCCTAGCACCAGAGGTGAGCGCTATACAACTTAGCCATCGCGGCTCTCTCAAATAGTCGGAAAACTCCAAATATGTGATAAATTAATGAGGATTTTATTATTTAGTTTTATAATTATATAGTTCTATTATTTCAGTAGTTCAAAAAATACTAGCCTTCGTCACCCCACCATCCTCTATAGTAAAGATATATAACAGTGAAAGCGATATTCCGCAGTAAATAATAATAATAATAAGAAGAAGAAAAGAAATGTTATGCATTGGATTTACTATACTATTTTACCTTCATATTTATATCGTTGTCATTCAGTTTTGGATTTGTAGTTTTAACAAAATCGTTTTGGATTTGGTGCACAGAACAAGAAGGAAAAATTGTGAGCTGCATCTAAAAAGTCTAAGCTTCTTCTTCTTTACCGCATGCGAACATCCTATAGTGTCGGCAAACTGTTGATCGCGAGCTACTGGTAGCCTCGAGGGGATATTTTTGGGTATCTCGCCCAAGGTTAACTTTACTGTCTGGCCAGCTAGTAGAATTTATCGAACAACGTTCATTTTATCTTCGGTAGCTGTGATGTCTGTATTTTCCTGTGACATTACACCAGCGTTTCTTCAAGCAAAATTTACGATCATCTGGAAAGATTTAAAGAATGTAAATAGAATTTATTACTGATCGATATTAACTCCCCACGGTGGAAGAAATTGTAAATGAACCGAGGAAGAAGGCCTGAGCAAATCGGACCGGTTGATGGATTTGTGAAATGAACGGGTCGAACGTATAAATTTGAACTGGTCGAAAGTTTTGTAGGAAAGAGCCGAGAGTGTATTAACTCGAAGTGTCTGTGTCAGCCATTAGCGAAGTCAATCAGAATTATTTATTTGATATTCTGTTTTTAGTCAATGGTGGTTAACATTCTACTATTTATAGTTTATTGGAACACCTGGCTACTGACGAATTTATTGATGCATTTAGAAAGGCTGTAGGAGGTGATCGTTCGAATCCAGCATGTATTCTTCAATTTTTGATTCAATGGTTCCGAAACATGTGCTCCTGGAGGGGTCCGCTACGTTTCGGCGCCACCATTTAGGCGCCGTCTACGTTTCGGCGCCAGTTCAATTCGGCGCCAAGTAAGAAAAACTGAAATTATTAACGTACCGAACAAGGTAAAAAAAACTGAAAATGTTGGAAATCATTACTCTTTTATTTCTTACGTCTAACAAGGAGAGGAGGAAAACCCAACCATGAGAGCTGGATTTAGATCAAACCTTACGAAATAAGTATTTCGACGTCACTGAGACTGTAGATGATAGTCACTTAAGGGCTCCTGCAACTGGATTTTCACACAAAATTGCTACATTATAGGAAATATTTCTGTGCGTCCTACGGTAACGCATTCACTTCACACAACACTTTACACGTTATGCGTTTAGCTTCTTTTATATTGATTTTGGTTTCTGAGCTGAAGATCTATAGTAAAAAAATACTTGCTCAGTTTAGCGCCCCCTGAATCCTGCACCCGGGGCATATGCCCCGACTGCTCCCCCCTAGTCACGTCCCTGCTAAAGCTCAGCTTGTTTATGTTGTAAATAAATAAATAAATCCATTTTCCGCCAGAAAGAAACACTTCACAATTTAAATCATTGAAAGAAATAATTATGTTTTCCAAGTGCTTACTAAAACATAAACGTTTCATTACACATTCATTTCTTCTATGAACACAACCCCTGGATCTGTTCTTTTGTCGCTTCTTATGGGCGAAGTTTTTACATACTTCTTTTAACACAATAGTTTCCCTGGTGTGATTCTTTGGTAAAGCTCTGGCGCCGAAACGGCGGCGCCAAAACGGTGGCGCCGAACTGAGCGGTTTCGCTCCAGGAGTATGCCAAAATGGGACGCCATCTTGGGAAGAATGAATAATTTAAACTATTTCAGGTTGGCTGTTGCTTGTTTGTTGGTTATTTCAATTTTGATTGAAATCTGGAGCCATTTGCTTTGGCATACTATTAATTTCCACGATATTACGTATGTTGGTAATTGTTTCAAGGCCACTAATTCTGGAAAACTTGCGTTAGCCACGTCATGTAGGTTGAGACTGGGCGAAAGATTATTACAATTCAATGATACCGGTATTTGGCTATTAACAATTTTGCGTTTTCTTGTGTACACCGAGATATTACTTTTCTGACTTTAGAAATCGGGGGTAAGGTAGTTGAATTCAGTATTATATATATTTTCAGTTTCGAAATCAAGCGCCGTGACGTAACTGGATTCAACAATCAGCGAGATATTCAATTTATGCAACATTTGAGGTTGAATTTTAAATAATTTTGGTATCATACAATAAGAAAGGCTTTACACCTCGGCGAAAGTGTGTGTGTGAGGGTACATATTATTTTAATTACCAGGCCAGTCAGTGAAGCAAATGTTAACGATTATTTATTTATTATGCTGTTAGAGTTCATTTGAAGGAACAAGATGTTAAATTGTTATTGCATTTCCTACCTTCGTATATGATTAAATGTTTTCAAGGAAATAGTCATATTTATATTTCTGGTTTGCCATTGTTTGTTGCTATTCGGCTTATTTTTTTTTAAAGACATTAACAATTTCAGAAAATTCCAAACCTTTCGTTTAAATTCCTTGATATTGAGAAAATAATATAATCTAAAGGTGCTCTGCTACCCTTAACTCCCTCGAACGTTAGTCAATTAAAAAGCATTGCAATATTTTTAACAATTTTCTCCCTTATTTTTAATGTTGCAAACTTCATGTTTTCCCCACATCTAGAGTAGATAGATATCTATGAATGGTATGTCTCATATTTTTAATATACCTAATATGTCAATTTAGGTTTTTGATTTTAAAAAAGTGGCAACAGTTAGATTTTTACAATTTGGGCTGGCATGTCCCTTCCGCAGTCCGCCTCTTGCAGAAACAGTGTTCTGTTTTTCCTCCCTCCCTCAATCGTTCAAGTTGTAAGCCAGACCTCGAAACAAGGCTTTTTTTCTTTCAACTACAGAAAGATGGAATGATTAAAAAGAGGTAGCAAAAAGTTAGACAACTCGGGTGGAGAACCGGTTTGAAATATGACAGGAAGGTGCGATGATTGAAACAATTACTCAGTTGATTTTTAACATAATTAGATAATAAACTTGCATAGCCAATGATGATTTTAGAACATTTATCCCGGGGGAATTTCAGTACAAATTGAGTGATAAAAGTACCAAAAACAAATCTATGTTTTTGTGTCAAAAACAAATATATTTTTTTCTTCTGTGTGCAGATAGGAATGAATGAATCTCTAGTTTAGACTCCCACGGTTGTGTATCCTTGGGGAAAAGAGACAATTGAGAGTGATGAAAAAACTGGTGGAATGACAAATTGAGAGGAAGCAGGAGAACCCCGAGAAAGCCCAGGAGCACGATGTTGTTCACTTGGGTGGCACGGCAAGAATTCTGGTGGCGGTATCCTGCGACTTTCCAAGCCACCAAGTTGGCAGCGCCACCACGTTGTTCCATTGCCTAAAATGAAGGCTTTCACACGAGAGCGATTTTCCAAGCCACCAGAGGCACATTTATTTGACAAATTTGCATTTTAAACATCAATATCGAAGTAGAAAACGCACACTTCGACACAGAAAACTTGATAACCGACGTTCAGTGAAGGACTGCAGTATGTGAAATTACTGCTGAAGAATATTCAAACAGAGAATTGAAGCAGAGATGCTGTTAGGAGCTTGTAAACATTTTTATAAATGGAAGATGGCAGCCTGCAGAGAAAAATGAATTTTGGAAGTTTTACATTTGTAGATACAATAACCATTAAGTTGAT
>JAGDQP010066853.1:0-11229 GCA_022664845.1 Lepisma saccharinum | reverse complement strand
TATCGTAAAGGTCAAAGTACAAGGAAAATTCCCTAGCGGAGGGAAAATGTAACGTAATATTTAATTCTGCTTTGTAGAAGAAAACATGGTTAAAGGGATTTTATGATTTCCCATCTTCAATTTGTTCTTTAGTCTCAACCTGGTTTAGTTTTTTTTTTTAATTTTTTGTTTGGCTTACGATGTTTTGTTTCATTTAACCGTCGAATACTGATGAGGGATAGCGATATTACAGTATTTAATTTCTTTCCGTCTACACATCGCTGCATCTTCCTTTAGTCGAAACAGTGTTTACAAGAAACACTCTGAAGAGGTGCGTGCCTAGAGCAGAAATTTTGGGACTCATTTGGAGAAGAATTAATAGCACTCAACAAGTGCAAAGATTAACTGCTGAACTGAAGGAATAACTTGAGTCTTTTTTTGAACTGCCCAGCTTTTCAACTGTAAATGAATTCTTTAAGAGAACCTACCCAGAGTGTATACTGGACGTCCGATGAATGTTCCTTTTCTCCATTAGATGTCCACTGGACATTAAATGGATGGCATCGCTGCAGTGTGGGGTATTAATGTTATCTAATGTTATTATTCATGAGAAGAAAATTCGAATGCAAATTGCATGATTAATCTGAGTTTATTTAAGCACATATTTTACTTAAACATTGAGGACAATGGCACACTGTGGACATAAAGGATATCCACTGGATGAGCACCTTAGGATCTTGTTAGGATGTTAATTTCTGGACGTATTTTCGCCGTCCATTGGATATCCAAAGCCAAACTTGGATATCTTTGGGATTACTATTTTTGAACGTGATTTCGGCGTCCATTGGATGTTCAATTATCGATCTCTTTTGGATGTCCAGTTTTAGGCATCCATTTGGATGTCCTTTGGATGCACATTGTTGGATTTGGACGTTCTGGTACCATCTTTGGACGCCCCCTGGACGTCTTGTGCTGCGAGGGTATGTACCAATCGTTTATTGCACAACAATATTTCTTAGAACTTCATATTTCTAACACCACAAACAGTAGACTTGATGCGGCGTGGGACCGTCAAAGACTAAACCTGCTGTATTTAAAATTGTATATTCCAAAATTGTGCAATGCGTGCGCAAGGGATTTCTCACAGAAAATGATTCCCGGAAGTTTTCAGAGGTTCGTCGAAATGAGCATAAATTAAACGACTTCCTGTGGGAGTGAAGAAGACATACGTCATCACTGTCCAACCGGGCAATGATGTCCATTCTCTTTCATCACAAATAAAACAAATTTTCGATAAAAGTGTGCAATTCTTACTCCAAATCGTTATGCAACCATTCTTTTTTATTTGTTTTGTTTTGTTTTTTTAGAAAATCGTTCGGCACATGGAATCTGCTTGAGATATCGACTTCTCGCAAACAAATTGTTTTCTGGTGAAAACCGTCCCATTCATGTTCATTTCGACCCGTCTTTACTTCAGAGAATTTCTGGGAATTTTCTACTTCCCTTGGGGAATTACTTGTTTAATTTTGTATTTTCCATTTTTTGATACTTCAAATTAAAAGTTTTTGACAGTATATTGCCGCATCAACTCGACTGTTGGTGGTGTTAGAAATATGAAGCTCTAAGGTTCATTTTCCTACTTTTCGGTAGTATGTAGCTCAGAAACACGGTGGAATTTCATTCCAGTTGACTGAGGCTTTTTTCTTTCTTTCTTCTTTTTTTTGTGTGTAGTCATCCTTTGAAGTTTTTCGGTGCATTTCGTTACCACCCTGTATAGAAGCGTGCCAATTCCAGTGAATACAGTGAGTAGAATAAGGTAAAAAAAAAAAAAAACAGAACATTAGAAATTCAGGAAAAATAACGTAGCATAATGTTAGAAAAGTTTGTTCTAGGGACATTATTCTAACATAAGGGAAATAGTTTAATAATGAGAGTGAGGTAATAAAGGGAAAGTGTATTAGAGAGGGACCTATATTAATACAAGAAAAGTAACTAATTACAGTAAACCCTCAATTTAAGACCTAGATTCGACCAACTTCAGATTTGACGGACAAAGTTTCGCGGCTTTTTTTCATCACCTGCAGCTATCTTCAGTAATCTTCAGCTATCAAGTAAACTGTGTGATTGTTTGTTACCTATCGATTTGAAGATTTAATTTAAAAAAAAACTAATGATATTAAAGATTTATATATCGAAAGGTCTGTGTAAAACTATTTTTTTTTGTTATTACAGTGCTAATATTGATAAAATTACAGTATAATGCTACAGATACTTTTTTTTTAAATCGCGATTTAACGGACACCCCATATCCCTTATTAGTCCGGTAAATCGAGGGTTTACTGTAAAAATAAATCCATCATGGTGGTCCAGACTTTGGTTCGGCACTGAGGAGACCCTGGGGTTCGAGCCTCATTTTCGATCATCCTGATTGAAGTTTCCAGTTGATTGCAGTTTTGGAGGAGTGATCGCCGAGAAACGTTATACTGGCTAAAAGCTATCAGTTCCAGAGTCGAATTAGGCGAGGCTAAAAGGGCTGCAGGTCAGGGCCCTGCAAAATGAAAGGTACGTCAGTTACACTTACGACAACAGGTAGCAGGAGTCCTAACAGAGTGTATATATAGCCCAGGCCCCCAAAATGACTTAAACAGTTCAATGCATAAAAACCTTTATTTAGAGAAAAAAAAAGAGAAGTAATTCAACGCATTCGTGTAATAGGCTAATAAATTGTAGAATCTTGCAATTATTCTAGGTAAATGTTTTACTACACTGACTGTTGCACTACAAATAAATTCTCTATCGATCTTTGAAGGAAATCCAGTCTCAATTCTAACTGCAGATATCTACAGTTACGTATTTGGTGCACGTGAAAGAAAATTATAAGTAAAAGCAATTGAAACTAAATGCTACATTATAAGGTTACGAATTTCGCAATCGTTTGTCCCACTCAATTAATTGAGAGCAAAATGTCACAGTGTGTGTGTATGACGTACAGTATGAGCTGAGTGGCACCACATGGGAATGAGTGTGGAAGACGATTCAAAGGGAGTCTGTATGAGTCAGTCATTGACTCATAGTGTTTCTTCCGTGATGTTCACTGAAGGGATAAATCTTGCCTTGTTTGTTTGTGTATTCTCTTAGTATTTAGTGTAGGTGGACTGATGTAATGTTTTAAATGTAAGACTCATTCTTATTCCGGAGGGAGTTTCATTTTCAAGGCTAAAACGGCGTCTGTCGTACGCATCCAATTGTCAGTGTTTTCCCCTCTACTGCTGTAATAAATACACTTCAGTGTTTTCGTTGTATATAAAAAAGAAGGGAAATACAAAACAGGGAGGGCGTGGGTACCAGACCTTGAATTTGTTGGCTAGGAGAAAAGTCTCAATCGATTGAATTCAGTGGCGTAGCTAGGATTTACAAATCGGCGTAAGGGGACGTGGATAAAAAAATAGACAGAAAAATCCACGTTGCATTACGTTTTTGTGGAAAGGATTTTAAAATTTATTGGGATTATTGAAATTGGGGCTGTTAGAAGGGTATTAAGAGGGATATGGACAAATCATATCTTGCTTCATGTACCTCTTAAAATATCATTATCGTCATCATCATGGGTTATGCCGAAATCGGCAGGTTCTTCATGTCAAACTAAACCTTCTCCATTCATTCCTCTCTTGCAACCATGGGCGGATTTATTGGGGGCAGGGGGCAATGCTCCCCCCTCCGGTCATTTCGAAATCACTATGAGAACTCCCGGAATAGCTTCCACCTTTAAAGTGATTTCCCCCCGGGGTCTCTCTCCTAAATCCTGAAATGACTAGGGGCAATGCCTCCCCCCAAAAAAAATCCGCCCATGCTTGCAATCCTTTTCATTTCAACATACGATTTGTTTTCGTTAATAATGTCAAGGAGTTGGAGTCGTCTTCTTTCTTTCCCTCTTTCCGCCTAGATTATAAATTTAATTGCATATCTCAGCCAAAGTCCTAACAAACTTCTCATTATCTCTCGCACTTTTCACTCTTCAGCACTTTTCATTTATCTTTTGCTACTTAGCAATTTTGACCTAAGTCATAAGTAAATAAAGCTTGCTTGAATCAAGTAGTCTGGTTTACAAGAATCAAGGTTAAAATAGCTTTGACAGGAAAAGAAAGAACAATATCAAGTGTGACAAGCTCAAACCAAGAGACTGACAATCTTGTTGCAAGCTGGCATGCTATCTTGGATAGAGAGCAAAAGGTTTCCTGAAAATGTCACTATTTTTTAATGTAGTCTACAATATTTGCGCCTTTTCTAAGTGTAATTTATATACCACGTATAAAAACTTTGCAAAGCACAATGCTGGTCATCGCCATCTTTGTTTACAGCACTATCTGACGGATTAAATGACAAACGGCAATAAGAAAGAAAGTAACTCAGGCGTCCAGTATTAACAATGATCATGCAACATTTCAGCCGAGGCGAAACACTTATCCAAAACATTAATTAATTTGAATGAATTTATTGACTTTATAGGTATCTCAGGCTCGGGTCGAAATATGGTACGGTGAGAAGAGGATATTGAAAGGTAGTCAGCCAGATCATAGCTTCGTGGGTACCATTCCAACATTTGGCTAGTGTGACTGAGGAAAACCTCTGGAGAAAACTCAGTCAGGATAGACCGCTACTGGGATCGTTCTCAGGACCTCTCAATAGGTACTCTATCTGGAATGTAATCGAGTCGAAGTTTCAGCATTTCTTTAATTGTGGTTAATTATAAATGTTACATTTATTGTTCCACACAATCAGGATATAGTTAAGATATAACAGATACCGTATTTAACTCCTTTTCTATGCAAAAAAAAAAGGATAATCAATTATCAAAACTTGCTCAGTTTCCCTAACGTTTGGTGAAAACAACCTAATTTATTATATATACAGTATGTTCTTTATGGATAGCCCTGAATAGAGGACCTATCTTTCTTTGTAGAGATGTAGTGAACTGAGAGAGAAGAAAAACAGTATATTTCATAGTAAAACGCATTTCAATTGCTTTGTCGACAATTAATGTCAAAAGCTATGCAAACAATTGTATACACTTGCTTGTTTCAAATGTTGACATTTTCAGTTGCAAAATGTCATGAGAGCATACTGATAATTAAATAGGAATAATTAAAAACAAACCTACACAAACAAAAGGTCAGCTTGTAGTAACATATTATTGGTCCTTCATGTACCGTAACGGAGACGGTAGTTCCAGGCAGGCAAAGAAAGAGAAACAAATTCTGAACATATCACTTCATGTATGATCGAAGTAATAAAAGTAACTAACTATTGAAAGCATGCGAGGGGCCGTTACGGACGAAAAACCGCTTTGGTTGCATTGGGGCTTACACTTTTACGAGAGGCTTCGACAATCTTATCAGTAGAAAACCATTCTTAGAAATTCTTGACGTAACGTAATAGTTTGTTCTCATATTATTACTGTCGTATATGTATACAATACACATATGCGTGTACATTATGTCCTTGAAATGATAACAAAACTGGAGAGCTAAGAAAAAAAAGATCATAAAGAAAGTGCCCTTGAAAACAAAATGGCGTTGTAAGAAAGAAACGTACATTACATTACTAAATTATAAAGCTATGCGTTGGCGGCTTTAAAGACAGATTACACAACATGTGACGTGTTAAAGGCTTTTACAAAATGAAAATCAGTTCAACATAATTCTTTGGATTTGATGTCAACAAGAGCATTTCTCGTTCTTTATACTTGCTGAATTAATGTTGTCAAAAAGGCTCTTGGGGCAACATGTTTCTTATTTAAGCCTATCAGAATGATCTAAAAATATAAATGAATGTGTATGAACAATTCGTAGAAATTGAATTATGGGAAGGGAAAAAAGGATAAGGAAATTAGAAAGAGCAACATGGCAAAGATGCTAACGCTGTTACGTAATGTCACACACCATAGATTGGCAACAGAGTAGAGGACAGAGCTATTAAAGTTTAAAACGTGCTGACTTGGGTGTTAAGCAAATCAAGGGATAAGAATAACAGATTTAATGTCACGGCCGCCATCTATGGAGCAATTTATTACTCCTGTAACCTTTTTTTTCTTCCTCGTCTTGATATGGAGAAACGTGTAAATTGGTTCAAGCTAACGCGGTAAGAAACAAAACAAAACAGTTTAAAGTTTGCATTGTATTTTCTTTTTAAAAGGAAAGAGTAACTGAAAAGCATTTAACAATTTAAAAGGAACAACTTGCAATTTATGGAGGAGTGGGATAAAGATGTTTCCTCTTGCTCGCTTTATTTAACATACACTTTGATAATTATTAAAATGATATTTCGATAACGGACAAAAGGTTATGCTTCGAGGATATGTATTTATGGCTAGGTAGGTAAACTATGGCCTAAGCCTCTCACACATTGAAATGATGACGTCCCTTGGTGAGACTTCTGGGACCAGGGAAGAGGAAGGTAAAACTTAGGCCTTTTGTTTAAAAAAAAAAATATCTTTCAATTAGTCATCCACACCATAAAAATATTCCCCGTGAGGGCTGTTTCTCGAAGTCACATTTCCACATTGTGGTGTGGGGGGGAAGGGAGGAGGAGGCACGTTATCATGATGTAAAACAACGTTATGAAGTAAAATGTCCCTTCTCTTCGTTCTGTTAGCTTCTTCAATTTCTGCGCATAGTAAGAATTGTTAATTGTTCCATTCAGTTCAAATAAATCAATCAGAATGACAGTCTGTTCCAGAAAATTGTCATCATCGCTTTCGCTAAAGAACGAGTTATTTTTTGTTTTTTATTTCTTCTTTCTTTCTTATTTGTAGTTGGAGAAGTACTATGTCATTCCACTAACATTCCAGCAGTACTACGTCATGTTTTATTTCTGGGTCGTTCTGTAGCCCAGAACTCTAATTACAGTTTTCGTAGCACTATATACACACATTGAACGGCAGATTACAACTGGATGGTGACACGACGATAACCTGAAATTAGGTATTTCACTTTTTGCCTCTGTCACCGTACTTACCGGGCTCCCACGGGACTATTCTCCGTCACGTGAAGTTTCCTCCACTCGAAACTTTTTGTCCATCTCCAGACATTGCTTATATCGATTGTGGCATCTCCATTTACAGCCTGGAGTCTTCTGTGGACTTTTGGAGCTTGATATCCTTCTCTTTCCAAGAATTCCATTACAACTCTTGGTTATTCTATGCCATTCATGTTCCTTTTCCTTATTCACTAATCTGAAAATCAAAATTGTTACACTTTAGTTAACATATCACAGTATATGTCAGTCATTTAAAAGACGAAGCATCGTATTCAGGATGCCTCTTGTATAGTTTTTGTATTATCATCGATACTTAAAAATATAAGGAAAATGAATAAATAAGTAAATTAAACTTAAAGCTGTTTCTGGATCGGAAATCAAAATGATGAGAAAATATTTTTATACAGATTGACCTACAGAGAGACAAACTGTTCATTAAATGCTTCTTTCTCACGAAATGGAATGTATAAATATTGTGATAACATACTACAGCCCTTGCTTCCATGTCTTTGACAAAGTTTGAACAAACAATAAGGTAAAAAGACGTTCGTAACAGTTTCGATGCACTAAAAGCAATCTTCATCAAACACAGTACTTCTGAGAGGGCTCGAGATTTGTCACCTAAATATAAACATAGAAGGGATCACATTAACTCCCAACTAAAAGTTCACTTTCCAACAGCCAACCACATCACTCACCAGGCCAATTAAAATTTGCACTAACCCAGTGTCAAGAGACAAGGAAAAAACGACTTTCACTTGTCAATCATTCCTGGGAAAATACGTAAATACTAAGTAAGAGATAAAAATAGAGTTAAGCTCTTTTCTTGGTTCTTCCTTCATTTCTCCTTTTCTTTCTTCTTTTTCTTCTTTTTCTATAGTCTTTTCCACCTCTTTGTTTTTATCTTATTGTGTGTTGATGCCTTGTGAGCGCTTGTGGAAGTATTTTATAAAACATTTTATTATATCTTTTGCAGCACCCCTCCGGATTATGCAACCTAATTTACTCTGGAAATAAATGTGCTGCATACAGAGCAGGAACTAAATTAAAGGTACCATCCACCTTGAGGATAAATTATTCTTTCTAACCCAGCTACTTTGAGTCATAAGTATTTTACTTTTGTACTTGTATTATAGCCTACATACCGTTGAACAAGATTTTTTTTTATTTGTAACACTTCAGATTTTACATGACGTTTCAAAAACTTTATAAAATTTGAAAAAGTGTGGAGATGTAAAAAGCGATAAAAAGGACAATGAAAGAGCACCAAAATTGTCATTACCTTTCCACTTTAAGATGCTATTCGAACATTAATAATAAAAATAAACAATTTCATTAATTAATTTTTACCAAATCCACAAAATAATAAAAAGAACGCAATGAGGGAGGCCAAATTTTATGATGTAAAAAAATGAAATCTTTTTTAAAAAAAATAAAAACTTATTTTTTTAAAAGAAAAACTATAAATATCTATACCCCTTCCCTCTACATCTTGTTATGCATCTTTTGTGAATACCTCATTGCTTGTTAATTTTTTAATTAAAATAATTTCCTTTTAACAGTTTTTTTTTTAACTATTAGTAAGGGCATTTAATGAGATATTTCACAAATCTGTCACCTAAATTGTTACCCAATAATTTCTTCACCAATACCTTTCTAAATGTGTGTAATAACATGTTCTAAAAAGTTGAAGTTCAACTCGTGTAGGAAACCCTGAAAAAATCATGCTTAAGTTAGGGTACGGGTTATTTCCAAGCCATTTCAGGCAGGTTATGTCACGCATAGTTTCCGATTTTTATTAAATTTGGCACATTGATTCTTGATAGCGTTCTTAGTACAAATTCCAATTTACAGCTTTCTAGGCCACCTGTACCCAAAGCTACAGCGCTTTAAAGTTTGGCATGTTGTATGATCAAATGTTGTCGAGACAGACACTTTATGGAATTTCACACCCATTTGAATTTTATTTTTTAGTCATGCTTCATGGATTGTAGAAGACAAGATTAGGTGTTTCTGATGTAAAATTCATCACAGAATCCAAATTTGATAACAACATTGTGGTACAGTCAATAGTTTTTGATATATCGGTTTATGATTGCGAAAAATCCAGTTTCTGAAATGGTGTTCATCTTGTAACATAATACCGCGAATATCTCAAAAGAAACACCAGGTACAGATATGAGACTTACACTAACTCTGGATACAGATGGCCTGTAGCTTGGAATTTGTACAAAGAATGCTATCAAGAATCAGTGTGCCAAATTTCATCAGAATCGGAAACTATGCGTGACATAACCTGCCTGAAATAACTTGGAAATAACCCGTACCCTAACTTAAGCATGATTTTTTTCAGGGTTTCCCACGTGAGTTGAGCTTCAACTTTTTAGTACATGTTACACACATTTACAAAGGTATTGGTGAAGAAATTATTGGGTAACAATTTAGTTAGCAGATATTCTTATTTTTCCCTTACTATATCTAAACGATTTATTTCTTATAACACATGAGCTTAAAAACACAGTTGAAGACTTTAAAAAACGTTCACTTTTTTGTTTGCACTTAATCATATTTTTGTGTTAAACCTGTGTATCTTATTTAATAGTTTTGCCATTTCTTTTGCGCATAAATAAAACTATTTACCTGGCATTATATATATTCAAGCATTAACAAAATTTGGAGACAAATTCATTTTCCTCTTTGGACCACTGACTTTGTATAAGAGAAAACACGATCCAGCACCCTAAACATTACCATTGGATGCTAGAATGACAAGAAAAAAAAAAGCTTCACCAGCTTCAACAGTTTAGGATGCTTTAGTATTGTTTCCAGAACTAAAAATACCTTGATTCACCAACAAATTTATTATATCTGAGATTCATTTGATAGGGTTGAGCGCCCACTACGAAAATTATACTTATCAACGAGTCACAGGGTAAAATCAAGTATAGTGAACGTGATATCTAGTGAACATTACAAACTCACTGTATCCATCTTAAAATTTTCTTATGGCATTACACCGTAGAAAACCTGGAAAATTTTATTCTCAAAGATAATCCATCCGGACACCCATTTCGTTAGCAAGAAACAGGATATATCCAGGTGAAAGAGGATGTATTGTAATGTTCAATGAGTGTTTAATGAGATCAATTCATACTCAGAAAGTTACAAATGTGCAAAATAGAGGTTGAAACCGTGTTCGCTTGATTATAAAGCGTTAAGCGTAACCATTTATTTAGCAGAGTCACTTTATTTGCATAAAATAATAAAATATATTAACAAATAATTATTTACTACAAATATTTGTATTCGAGAAGACCTATGTGCTATCTACTAGTTCACTAATTACTATTTGTTTGATTATTTTTTTATTTCTACAAAAGAAGTATTTATATCAAACAAAAAAGTGATTATCATATGAGTTCTCTTTTATGTGACTAGTGTTGTCTGGAGACGAAATGTGTACTATACAAGAAATGACAAAAGAATATTGAAATCATTCGAAATGTGGATAAGGAGAAGAATGGAAACAAATCAACTGGACTCAGAAGATGCATAATGAGGACACGCTGAAGAGAATATGCGAGGGACGAACAATAATTGAGACAACAGCGAAGAGTAGAAGAAATTGATTAGGACTTTATCTACGCAGTAATTGCATACCCCGATAACACACTAACTTAATTAAAACTTTTTGCAAGCTTGCCATGTCAAGCGTAAAAGCTTGCGTCAAGCTTATCATGGCAAGCCTAAAGTTTTAATCAAACTTGAATCATACTTACTAGTTGGCACCTAACAAGTTTACCATGTTAAGATTATTACAATAAGCGCGAAACATGCCTGTGATGACACTAACAGCCAAATTATCAACACAACTGTCTACGTTCAGCTTTAATCAAACTTTCAATATCAAGTTAACTTAGTACAGTCAATGCCAAACTTAAATCAAGCTTTTACATCAATTGTAACTACATAAGCGAAAATCAACTGAAAAATCAAGCTTCTCATGCTTGCGTGCTTTGTTGGTACTGAAGTATACAATTGAAAATGAGGACCCAGGCCTACCAGCCGGCTTTGGCACTACGAGGTGAGATATGGTCAGCATCTCGGCTCCTCCTCGCCGTTAATACCGGTTTTCGTGACCAGAGTCCGCTACCTCTTTATTCAGGTGGTTCCCCAATTGGCCTCACGACGCTGGGTGGACGCCGCACAAGCAAC
>JAGDQP010066851.1:430-11229 GCA_022664845.1 Lepisma saccharinum | reverse complement strand
TTATACCATTAATGTTGAAATTTTGATACAAATAGAATAATACTTGTTTCAACATACCTCTCAACTTTGTATAAAAATCTAATGAAAACGATGTATTCGTTCACAGAAAGGGAATATTTTGCAATTTTCTGCCAATGCAAAAATAAGGGACAAAGGGAACGTATGTCAAACGAGACATATGCCCTTTTTGAGTAACCATGCAAAAAATCATTAGTAAAACTTAAATAGTAACAAAGTTATAAAGACTTGAAAATTACCAGAGACTTCTTTCGCTTCTCCTGTAAAATTTAGTAAATGTAACTTACGTTCTTGTGCCTTGAACGCGACGATATGAGGTCATTTGTGACGATGCCGATATTACTTTGAGCGCCGGTAGCTCCGAAACTACGCGTAATTTTGAATTTCTTCAAGTGAACTTTTTTCTTGCCTTGATGTAAATAATTACTTCCATTATTTCAGTGACACCCTGTATACAGTACGTTCCATAATTCCTGTCCTTCTTTTCTTTCCAATTTTAGGATAAAAGGAATCAACGGTTTTCGCTTAAATTTTGCAAGTACGTGAGGGAAGTGTATAAGACTCGGTGCATAAATATTATAAATGAATTTATACTGACTTTAAATGAAACTTCAAACTTTTAAACTGCTTTTTCTCAAAAGTAGCTGAAGTAAGACATTCCTGGTTCTAAGGTGACGATATTACAGCAGAGTATTCAACTATCTATGCATGTTAATAATAATATTAACCCCCGAAAGCTTATAAAGCAATTACTTTAGAGGCTTTTGGATTAATTTGATTAGTTATTTTTGTTTCATACGGTTACGAACAGTATGACTTAAATATTTAGTATCCATATAAAAGTAATTAGCCAGGAAAGTTCTTCAAAGATGGTAACAATGTTTAATAAAAGACAGTTAGGCCGTATGCCTCAGTGGCACGTAGTACATGTTTACTAAATGTTGATATCTCTCTATATAAAATTGAAAGTGACTATGTTTGCGTGAGCATCACGCAAAAAAAGTGCTTGACCGATTGGATTGACTTTTCGCACATGATCAGACACTGGACCGGACTGGGAAGTTATCATATCAATTTGATTCTAAAATTATTATCTTCAGAGGTAATCGCCCATCTAATTGTCTATTGAATTCCAATGACGGTGATAACAATAATGGAAAATTTAAGAGCAAAGCACGTGGCAACCCACACTACAATGCTGTTCGACGGGTTGACTACCTCTATGTGATCAAATTTGGCATGACTATCAATTCATTAACAATGGCTATTTTAGTTTTTTGTTTCGACACCACGCAAGGGGATCAGGGGGCTAAAAACCTCTGGGCTCCGCTCTAACGGGCGGGAAATCAGCTAGTTTGGATACAATGATTTTCATATGATTATACGTTGAAATAGTCATCTTTGAAACGGTAAAACAGCAGCGAATAGTTTCAAACGTTGAGTCAAATTGTACATAACTTTTCATAATCAAAATATACGAGGACTGTTCAATAAGTAGGGATCATTTTTTTTTTCACAGTCTACCTTTATTCATCCTCATAATTTTGATAGTCTTTCTCAAAGTAGTCTCCACTTGATGCTATACATTTTTTCAGTCTTCAAGCTGGAAACGATTTTCTGGCAGGTTCTTCAGAATCGCCTCCGTAGCCTTGACTATTGCTTCTGATTATGGAAAATATTTCCCATGAAGTCCTTCCTTCAAATTCCGGGCGAAGAGAGAAGTCGCACGGGGTTGCTAGGTCCGAACCACAGAGAGGAACACACTGCACGTCGGTTTCCGCGAGATATTCTGGGAAATCTCTGGTCGAATAGCAGTTACCATGGCTAAGTTACATGTATATTAGATGGGGATAGATAGATATAGATACAGTATTAGGTACTGGATTCCCAGGCAGGAAAGCTGCTTATGTAAACATGCATATATAAAACACTTCTTTTAGTAACGTTCGTCAAAAACATTTTTGTAAATAGTAATGAAGGGTTCTGTTTAAAGAGAACATTATTTATTCGGGAGAAGAGGTCATTGATGATCGTGTTGAGATATTAGGTTAGAAGAATGTTTAACGGAACGAACGTAAGTAATAGAATAACGACTAGAAATGAAGAAATTAAAAAAAAATACTTTCGTATACACACTCTTTGAAAATACATATTCCAAAATTGCCCAAGGGATTCCCCAAAGAAAGTAACTGATTCCGGAATATTCTGAACTTGATTTAGGTCGAAATGAGCATGAACTAAAAGGCATCGGTCGTTAGCCTCTTCAGACACTAAAGGCGTGCGTGTGAGTACGAATGACGTACGTCATCCTCAGAATTCAATTGGACAATTATGTTCAATCTCTTCGATAACAAGTAAACAAAACGTTCAATGAAATTATGCAATTATTACTCCTGCTTGTTATGCAACCATGCATTTTTTTATTGTTCAGTATATAGGATCTACTTGAGATATCGACTTGGCGCAAACGAATTATTGTTTCCTGATGGAGAGCCGTACCATCCATGCTCATTTCGGAGAATCCCTTGTGCACCCATTGATGAATTTTGAAATATGTATTTGTGGATAGTGCATATTTAAAGTCTTTGGCGGCACCATGCCGCATCAGTTCTACTGTTCGTGGTGTTAGAAATATGAAGCTCTAAAGTTCATTTTTCCACGCTTTCGGCAGTCTGTAGCTCAGAAACTAAGCAGATTTCGAAAATTTGTATATATATATATATATATATATATATATATATACTTTTTACTACTATTACTAGGTACTACTGCTACTAGCACTAATAATAATAATCCATTTGACACGAAGCATACGGTCAGATAGTTGTGAAAATGTTGTTCAGACCATAGTACTCTATAATACTAATTCTAACTGTAATATTACTAATCCCTAATAATAGTAAACTTTAAGAGACATTGAATGCAATATTTTGGAGTTCCCTTCAACAAAAACTGTAGACTCTGTCTATAAAAGCTTACTGGGTCCAGTTCAGTGGTTAGAATGACAAGTAACAAATCGGAAGGTCCAAGGTTCAAACCCAGCTGCATACAGATGGAAAACTTACCATCTACAACATGAAGGCAACGAACAAATTTCAAGTAAATGTGTAAACTAATACACAACAACTTTTCCATTCTCGGTTTTCTCCACCGAAATTGCGCTCATGGGGATTCCCCACCGAAATTGCGCTCATCCCCAATAATGTCCTGCAGACATTCCCCGGGGAAAGATAGGATATCCAATGTCCGTGGATGTCCGTAGGAAATATGCGGGATATAGAATGTCCTATAATGTCCCCTTTGAAATCCCATATGTATCCCAACCATGTCCTGCGGGCTTCCCATGGAAATCCCAGTTTCGGGACCAAGGCAGACATTTGGACGTCCCGTGGATATCCTAGGGAATAAATGGGATGGCCCTTTGACGTACGAATGTTCCGGGCAGGACGTCCCTTGAACGTCCTCGTGCTATTTGGGATTAGCTTACGGCGAAACACTCCTGGCACGTGACAGGACTTCATCGCACTGAGACCACAGCAGAAATGCAATGAGACAAAATTTAAATAAATTTCAAGTTTGACACTTTTCCTCGAATAACTGCTTGTTTCAACAAACTTGAACTAGGTTAGTTACCAACCAAGATACTTGTGTTATTCCGTGCTTGTTTATTAAGTTCAACACAACGCAAGTTTGAAACGCTCAAAGCAAGTGACTAGTTAGCTTGTTGCAAGCTGTCATGTTATCTGGGTAGTTGCAATTTCGTGAATATGATTTCGCCGAATTTAGACCGAGATTATAACTAGAGATGTATTGAAAACTGTTGATACGATGAAAGTTGTAAACACAGAGGTTAGCGTGCTCTTGCCAAACGGTCATTGTTTAGTGCATATTGCGAAAACTTGTAGCTAAGGTTTTTGTGGATTTTGTAATTTGCTTTCAACCGTGCCACTCGTTTCTCCAAAAAAAAAAAAAAAAAAAAAAAAATAGGGTTTCGTGAAGAAAATGTTGAAGAGAAGGAATTGTAGACTTTTTCTTGATTGATTACATACATTTCACAAAACCGATATCTTCTTTTGAAACTCGAGGGAAGTGAAAAGTTGGAAGGGAACTACTACCTCTTGTGTTTGCTTACGTATCGGGAGAGCTTTCTTTTGTCTCAAGGAATTCAGATGGATGTGCAATCGATGTTAAGAGGATGGTATGCTACAGGAGGAATCATATAAGGCGAAAATGCTTTCATCTTCCTCACGAACTTTCAACGTTTTACATAATGCGTTTGTGCTTCCTTTTTTTTTTTTTTGGACATCTTATTTGCTAAAATAAAGTGAAATCCTCAGTCCTCAACTGGAATTTTTATTCACCTCTTTTTCGTGGTTCTGTACTCAAGCACATTCTTCGAAAAAGTCCTATTACACAATTACTATTTTACATTTTTCTTCTGCTGTGGATACTATTTCACATATAGGATGTGGAAAATTTAAAGTAGTATTGGAGTTATGATTTCATAAGAGAAAATTATGGTTTGACGATCTGAATCGGAATTTTCTTTTGCAACAAACGTTGAGTACCATTTTCAAAGTGGTTTTGGAAGTTTAAAAATTTTCCTGGGTTCAGAGTTTCAATATAATATGAAGTATTACTGAATATAAGCTATTTACGCAATACTCAGTTTAATTTTGAATTTATTTAAAGCCTTTTGTTATCTTTGGCTCAGGTCGGGATGGGTTAAGTAGAAGATGGGGAATGTATTTGCCAGAGTCTTACTTAAGATACCATCATCCCGGTTTTCCCTGGTGAAACTGAGGAGAAATCCTGAAAAACCTCAGTCAGGATGGTCAGCCGCGGGGAGTAGTCAGCTTATGCTCGAATAACTTCTGACGAAATTTGTACTGAAATTCCTGGCAATTACGGAGAAACATGGGAGGAAGAAAGAAATGAAAGATATAATATAAAACCCATCAAATAAAAATTGCTCAATCCGAGCGACTGGCCATCCTAATTGAGGTTCCTTCAGGGTTTATCTTCAGTCACAGCAGACAAATGCCGGGATGATACCTTCAAATCACGCCCGGACCTACTCTTTTCTACACCTTTTCCCATCTCTATCCTGGCCTTACATACTTAAAAACCATAAAATAAATTCAAATTCGTTAAATAAAAATTGCAGCGCAATATAACATCGGTAATTTAGGACCTTTTTCTACCTTCTCGAAGCGGTAGAAATATGTAATTTCCTTATAGGTGCAGTTAATAACAAAACTTGAACAACATAAAAGCTTATGCAACTCAGTTGTAAAGAAGGTCGTATGTTCTCTAAATGTTTTTTTATGGGTGTCTAAGTTCATTGAGGTTTACCATTCCTTGTAGAAAATAATAGTGAATATAGTCCTAATTGAACGTGTCATTTGAAGAAGGGAAACAATCAAAGTTCCACAGTAACGGAGTTCGATAGCCAATCTCTACACAGTCGAAAGATGTATGGAAGAAGAGATACATTCCAGTACTGTAGGAACAGGAATTCTTTTGATAGTCACAAAAAGACCAATCCTAAAAACAAATTACTGTGCAGCAGAATGTTTTTATTAGATGTTCTCTATATCTGTTAGAATGAAATCTTTCACTTCTTCAAATGACACGTTCAATTATATATAGATACGTAAAGATATGAACAAGAACACAACAAATAGTGACTTATGAATCACATTCGGAGTGCTCCCGTTTCCTCCCACTTTCTTCGTTCCACTCATTTTCCCATCATCAGCCATCCGACCTGAGGTAAAGTTACCTATGTCCTTAAAATAAATTAAAAAAATCTAGCAATAACTTGAAAAGAGATGAGCAGTCATGAGACGAGATGAGACAGAGCTCTCGTAATGTAAAATATACATCATTTCGGAATAAAACACTCTCAGGACAAGAGATTTTCGAGACGAGACAGCCTAAATTTCGTCTCATGGAGAACACTAGTCATGAGTATAAATTCTGGCTGTTGGATTCCTAAATCTCTATGTGATGAAAAGTAATTATGCAAGCAAGAAAATATTAAGGTAAGCTTTGCATCTGCAGCTAATATATTATTTCCTCTTTAGAAGTTTTAGAGAATTTGCTGAAAACTAACTTACTTTATATAATAGTTTCAAGCAGGTTAATGAACTGAAAACTCGTACATGTCTTACTTAAGTCCACCAGTTTGCTTACAATTTTGAATCACATTTGAGGTCGTTACAATTCTCTCGTGGGTGCAGATTTTACACTCCTATTTGTACACACTGAAGCAAAAAGAGGCGATTGTAACGCTCAGCAGTTAGACCACCCAACTTACATCAACTTACTGTGCAATTCTTTCATATAAAGAGATCACTCCTTCTTTCCTTTCCTCCTCTGTAGCAAAAACAGCAAAGAACGTACAGACAGACTTTTCCTAGATATGCATAAATTCGCATAGATGGAATGAAAGAAAATACGGGATGAAACGTACAAGAAAATCATGCAGGAAGAAGTTTAAACATGCCAAAAAAGAAATTGAGAGCGGTAGAAACTAGTATATAGATAAAAAAGGAATAAAAATGTTGTTTATACATGACTAAAAAGAAAAGTATAGGGCGCGCTTTCATATACAGCCACCTTATAAATTCTTGAATTGGCACGCCCTATGCTTTTCTTTTTAGTCACTCATAAACAAAATTATTTTTTTGTTTTTAAAAAGTCTTTCTTATTACTTATTTTTCGAGTTATTTCGGCGTTCGGATACTTTTTCTGAAGCTAATGTTTTGTAATCCAAATCCTAAAGTGTTCTGCAACCAGTCAACGCAACATCGTTGCAGGTTAGTATTTATTTAAGGATAAAGAAGTCCATATTAAAAAAATATGCTTTTAAAATATATATAAATATATGAAAGTAACAATGGAATATTGAATTGTCACCAAAATTACGTCGCTGTGCAAAATTTCATCATTGCATGACATCAGGAAATGAGTTAAATTAACATTGTAAGATTTGACGACACGACGAACCATTGTGATCTAAAGAAAAGTCTGTAAAAAAGGAGAAAGGGAGTTAACAGACTGGAAGTCTAAGGAAGGAAAACGTATCAAGGAAATAGGCGATAAAATCAAGCTCACATGTTCCCAAGAAACGAATAGTGTGATAGCAATGATTTCTTATTGTATTTTGTGCGAACAATTCATTTGTTAGATGTACAGACAGGAAGTTTCGAAAACCATTAGTTTCTTTTCTAAATTGTGTCCAAAATTGGTGGTCATGACAGTTACAGTGGAGTATTTGAGTAAACTTTACTGTAAGTTCCACTGCAACATGGGAGTTTTGAGACACATGTAGTAAAAGAACCAGATTTGGTCGAAAGGTTATCACACGTGCTTACTGTGCGCGTGGTTCCGGGCTCAAATATTGTGGAGGTTCATTGAAAGAGGTAGTCCGGAGCTCACATTAACAAAGCCAGGCCACTTTCCATTCCAATCTATTAACGCAAACGGAGTAAAAAATAAATGACATTAATTATTAATACATAATCTACCTAATTTATAACATAAATCACAAAGATTTTAAGTTTCAACTGTGTAAAAACTCGAAGTGTTGAAACGATCAATATCAAAAACAGCATGTTCCTTACGAACATAGCGAAACTTATACATTTCACACTTCAAACTCGAATAATACACGATTTATAAATAATGTTATACTTTCAAGAATAGAAATAGTGTTGTCAGTCAAACATTAGCAGCACAGGATATGGGATTTTATGCACTTTACATAGACTATATCTGGTAGCAACATATACACTGCATGGACATAATTCGTGGACTAACGTCGTGGGTTCTCAAATTCAGACAGGTGGATTATTCTTCTCCAAACATTTTTGACGTAGTACACTGTAAAAAATAGTTGTGTTAATTCAACACAATGCGGTGTCCCAGCGTGACTACCACTTTTGTGTGTTAAATCAACACAACACGTGGTGTTGATTTCGGTACTATGAAAAAAAAGTTACGGCTGCAGCGAGATTTGAACATGGGCTGCTCAATTAGAAGTCGAGCGTCTTGCTGACTTTTTTTTTATTACTATTTATTTTTCTTAAACATATACATGGGTAATTCATAAATTATGCTTCAACCTAAATACAACCTAGCAAAAGAATCGTTAATGTTTAACATAACATTTTTGGATCATAATGATCTCTAATTACTAAGTATTAATCCAAACAGAAATGGATGAATAAATCCCATTTTTAATTAATATATGGCTCGAATATATTGAGCAAAATGTTTGCTACGGTATTGTAAATCTATTTGTAAATACCGTAAGATGATTTGATTAATATACAAGGACACAGAATCGATATCCCGTTCCACCAACAACAAATACAGAGTTTGAGCAATAAACCAATTAACAAATTTGTGTTTGGTTGGTGGAAAATACTTGAATTCAGGTCGATAGATAATTTGTTCATAGCTGAAGGATTTAGTCGACGTTCTACAAATACGTGATAAAATTGTGAGTAAAGTATTCCATACCATGTCACTATTTTTGCACTGAGTTAACCTGTGTAATATAGAGTCGACTTGTGTACACTGATTACAAAGATTGTTTGGAACAATATCTTTTTCAAATAAAATATCTTTAGTTTCAAATTTTCCATAAACCAATCTATATCTAAGATCGTGTAGATGAGGGAAAGATTTCAGTGCGTTAATATTTTCCCATATCATTAACCAATTACAATTTGGATATTGTGACACAATTGCATTGTCATCCTGATTTTCAGTATCAAAAATATATTTATAAAGTTGTTTGACACTTAATGTGGCTAAGTTGTAGTTATCTACAGAGCTATACAAAATTTCTAATAGAGGCTCAAACAAATATGGCACATAATAACGCCATGAGTGTATATTTACAGGAGTTATAAATTCAAATTTACTCATGACTTGACGTAAAATTGTGCCAGAAATAGATTCCGGATGTTCACATATAATATTGATAGTTCGGTGTAGCATAAGTGCTTTACATTGCAACTGTAAATTTTTAAGTTGTAAGCCGCCCAACGATGACGGCAAACACAGATAGTCTCTCTTTATTCGTAATATATGATGTTTCCAGATAAAATAGCCTATAACCTTATTAAATTGAGCACTTATTTTTTTGGACATAGGGAAAAATTGAGCCATATAAGTACACTTACTAAGAATATAACAATTAATAAATGTAATCCTAGAATGAAGGTATTTAAAGCATTCTTGATATTTGATTAAATCATTAACAATATTGTGATATAATTTTTCATAATTTTGTTTAATAGTAACCTGCCAACTACGATGCCAGGTTATTCCAAGAATTTTAATGTTCTCAACCACAGTTATTAAATTTTCATAGTCAGGTATACTAGTTTGTTGGAATACGAGAAGGTGGGTTTTATTTGGATTTAATTTTATACCAGCATAACTAAGTTGATCAATAACCTGCATACATGTCTGAAGTTCCACGGGAGATGATATAATTACAGAGAAATCATCAACGTAATTAATTAATTTTAGCTTAGCTTGTCCTATCTGATAGCCAGTAACTGTATGTTCTAAAGCATTAGTTAAGATGCTAATATTAATGGCAAACAAAAAGCTGCTTAAAGGACATCCCTGTGATACACCACGTTCTAATCGTATACCTGAAAGTAGCTGGCCGTTAACTTGTAGATTTAATTTTCGGTTTGACAGTAATATATTAATTATCTCAATAAAATTCGTGGGAAAGTTTAGTTTTTTCATAACAACGCTGAGATGATGATGATCGAGGGAATCGAACGCATTACCCAGATCAAGGGCAAGAAGCCCCGCTTTACTCTTAGTATTGTATTTTGCCAAATGTAATACCTCACGAATTTGACTAAGATTGTAATGTATAGTACGGCCACCCTGTATACCACCCTGATGTGAGTTGAGAATCTGAGGTATGACCATAGTACAACGAAGAGAAATTAATTTCGTCAGTATCTTATAATCATTATTGTATAAGGAAATAAGTCTATATTTAGTTTGTTGTGCCATAGTACCTTTTTTTTTCTATCATGATGCCGGTTGATTCAGCGAAGGACTCTACAAAACTATGATTATGCCAGACATCGTTATATGCATTAGTTAATATGGGAACTAATTTATCAAGGAATTGTTTATAGAACTGTGCGGACAGACCATCAGGTCCACCACTAGACGAGGAATTTTGTAATTGTATGGAATTTTTAACTTCCACCGTGCCAATAGGCAAATTTAGTACTTTGTTTTGGTTGCTAGTTAATATGTTTTGTTGTTGGACTTGAACATCCTCATCATTAAAAGCAGGTTGTTTTTTGGCAAAAAGTTCATTGTAATATTTACGAATAGCCCTATATATTTCTGAGTTATGATAGGACTTATTTTCGCCATCGACAAAAGTATTAATGAATTTATTTTGGCCTAATTTACGTTCGGCTAAAATGTGATATTTTGTAGGAGTTTCATGCACGCCTAAGTGTTTAAGTTTACTTCGTATAATATAACCTTGATTTTTGTTAGCTGCATATTTACATAAAAAGGCTTGTATCCTTCGAACTTGTACAATATTCTCAGGTTTAGAATATAAAGTATTTTGATATTCGTTCAATAACTTATAATAATATTGAGCTTGTATACGACGATTATCACTAAGTTGTTTGGTATAATCTTTAGTATAAAAAATAATGGATTTCTTTAATTTGATCCATTTTTTTATCGTAAATGGAGATATATTATTT
>JAGDQP010066850.1:0-11229 GCA_022664845.1 Lepisma saccharinum | reverse complement strand
AATAGCTAAACTAACAAGCTCAACTTTGCTCATTCTAAGTACATTTTCCAATACACTTACTATGTTACGATTTATCTCACCTAAAATGAGAGCGACGGGCGATGTGTGCATATCTTAGGCCCCAACTCAACAAATTAATATAATTCAAAATTACATTCAAATCCACCTTCATTTCATTTTTCAATAAAAATCCATTATAACCAAATTATTGTAACCCATCTTCACTTATTAATCAGCTGCACCTTGACCTGAGTTTACATTCAATTAAAATAATGAAAATAACTTCCAAACTTTTCCAACGACGGCGGTATACAAACTGCAAACAATAACAAGTAAGATTACAGCGTGGACTATCGATCACGGGACAGGTTCCTCTGAATAGACTAAAATACATCCAAACTCTTTGGGTTTCAAGAACATAACTATTACTACCCCAACCTTAACATAAACTTTACAGTATCTATAATAGGGTATCTAATCCTAGTATATATCAACACTCTCATAGCCTCAGAAAAAAGAATATAAACAAACATAATAATTTCACCTACAAAATAATTATATTAATTCTAATCAAATAACAACACTAACTACAACAATCATTAAATTTCCCCTTGCTCCCCACGTCTAACCGCGGCAGCTGGCACGAATTTTACCGGAACTTACAAATATAAATACCTACTTCAAACTCACATTAAACAAATAAAACCAAGCACTGCTAACCTACTTTTATCTATTTTAACTCCCAAAATTAAAATACTATTAACTATACCTTAATTCAAAACAATACATGTACAAAAATTATATAAAAGAAAAACAAGCCAGAATAAAACTTTATGTAATAATTATAAAATTATAGGCATTAAATAATTAAAGGCCATTCACCAAAAACAACAAAAATTAGAATAGCATAATCGCCAAAATCCCACCACCAACAACTCACCTGCGCTCCGCGCACATATATATTTTAAAATACAATTTTGTTTCATTTATTGTATTCTAAAATATATATTTAAAACCTCCATAAGCATATGCTGTAAATACTAGTAAATAATAGTAACGTATGTACATTATTTATTTATATAGCCGGTAATATAGCTATTAATTAAGGTATAATATATTCTGTAACTGTTATTATACTTTTACACACCCTCATTCTATTTATACTACATAAACCCAAAACACTCACTAATTATTTCAACCACATAACTTTTTATTTATCCAAAAAATAAATGAAATGCCTGAGTTAAAAGGGTTATCGTGATAGGATAAATAATGTATACCACATACTTTCATTACTTTACTAATCTATACATGAAAGAATTAAACTTTCCCCTTCAACATCAAAAATTGACATGCACCTTACATTAAAGCATAAAAGAAAGATAAGCTAATAAAGCTAATGGGCTCATACCCCACCAATGAAGGTTCCAAATTACTCCTTCTCTTTCTAATGCTCACCAATCCTAAAGTATTAATGTTCATGCTAACATTAATTGTAGGATCATTAATCTCCGTATCATCAACCTCCTGGTACGGAGCTTGAATAGGACTAGAAATTAACCTTCTATCCTTCATCCCCCTAACCTCAAAAACCAATAACCAGCGAATAACCGAGTCTGCGCTAAAATATTTCCTAATTCAAGCCCTAGCCTCATAAATCCTTCTCTCAGCCATCACAATACTTCTACACCATAATCCTCCGATAACAAACATCAGCAACTTAACTATAACAGCCTCCCTAGCCCTCAGGCTAGGAGCAGCACCCCTTCATTTTTGACTAGTAGAGGTAATAGAAGGAATAAGTTGAACAAATTGCCTATTATTAATAAGATGACAAAAATTAGCTTCCCTTACCCTCAAATCCTACGTAACAATTACCCCAAATACTAGATTCTTACTAATTATTTCATCAGTAACAATTGGAGCAATTGGGGGACTTAACCAAACCTCCCTACGAAAAATTATAGCCTTTTCCTCAATTGCTCATATGGGCTGACTTTTAAGAGCAATTATATGTGACAATACAAGATGATTCTTATACCAAATTATCTACACCACCCTAACCGCAGCAATCACACTACTATTTCAAATAACCAAAATTTAC
Source organism: Lepisma saccharinum (assembly GCA_022664845.1). Taxonomy (NCBI): domain Eukaryota; kingdom Metazoa; phylum Arthropoda; class Insecta; order Zygentoma; family Lepismatidae; genus Lepisma; species Lepisma saccharinum. The sequence continues at coordinate 9,125 of JAGDQP010066850.1, read as the reverse complement.
TATTTAAACCAAATCTTCTCATACAAAATTCACCCGACTACAAAACTTGCAATCTTCACTACCACCCTATCATTGGGGAGCCTCCTCCATTTCTAGGCTTTCTTCCAAAATGAATTAATATTACAAATATAACCCAAATATTATTTATTGCTCCCCTCATAATTATAATCGTAATAGCCTTAATCACTCTATATTATTACATACGAATTGCACATTCAGCCTTTACTTTAACTAATACCACCCAAACTTGAACAAAAATCTCCAACCAAAAATGACAAGAAATAATTAGACTGACAATTACCTCTCTCACCTTAACAGGCCTTTTAATTTCCCCGTTAATTTTAACTTTAAACTACTAAAGCCAAGGTCTTAAGTTAATAATAAACTAGTGACCTTCAAAGTCTCCCATAAAGAAAATCTTTAGGTCTAAATGCTTTCCGCACTTCCTTAGACTTGCAATCTAGTATCATAACTATTGATCATAAAACCCCCATCTTCTATAACAAGAGGAACAATAATTCCATCCATAGATTTACAATCTGTTACCTAATATTTCAGCTATCCTGTCCTATCTATGGTCAATATTCACCTTTTAACGATGATTATTTTCCACAAACCACAAAGATATTGGCACAATATATCTAATCTTTGGAGCATGGTCAGGAATAGTAGGAACCTCTCTAAGATTATTAATTCGTGCCGAATTAGGACGCCCAGGCAGCCTAATTGGTGATGATCAAATTTATAACGTAATCGTAACAGCCCATGCCTTTATTATAATTTTCTTCATAGTAATACCAATCATATTTGGAGGGTTTGGTAATTGATTAGTACCATTATTACTAGGAGCCCCCGATATAGCCTTCCCCAGCCTAAATAATATAAGATTTTGACTTCTTCCCCCATCACTTACTCTCCTATTAACTGGAAGAATTGTAGAGAACGGTGCGGGAACTGGCTGAACTGTCTATCCTCCCCTATCAAACGCAATCGCCCATGCCGGGAGATCAGTTGATTTATCAATTTCCTCCCTTCACCTTGCTGGAGTGTCCTCAATTCTAGGGGCCGTAAACTTTATTACAACCGTAATCAACATGCGAGCACCAGGAATAACAATAGGACGAATTCCCTTATTTGTGTAATCCGTCATAATTACAGCTATTCTACTACTACTATCACTACCCGTGCTAGCCGGAGCCATTAAACTACTATTAACAGATCGAAATCTTAATACTTCTTTCTTTGATCCAACAGGAGGAGGGGACCCCATCCTTTATCAGCATCTATTTTGATTTTTTGGTCATCCAGAAGTATATATTTTAATCCTCCCAGGATTTGGTATAATTTCCCATATCGTTACGCAAGAAAGAGGAAAAAAAGAAACATTTGGTGCAGTAGGAATAATTTATGCAATATTAGCAATTGGGTTCCTAGGGTTTATTGTTTGAGCACATCACATATTCATAGTAGGGATAGACGTAGATACACAAACCTACTTTACAGCAGCCACAATAATTATTGCAGTCCCAACCGGAATCAAAGTCTTTAGATGAATTGCAACCCTCCACGGCACACAAATCAACTACTAGGATTGCAGACTAGGATTGCAGACTCTTTGAAGACTAGGATTCATTTTCCTCTTCACCGTCGGAGGATTAACAGGAGTAATATTAGCGAACTCATCAATAGATATTGTATTACACGACACTTACTACGTCGTTGCTCACTTTCACTACGTACTTTCTATAGGAGCAGTTTTTGCCATTATAGCAGGAATTATTCATTGATTCCCACTTTTTAGCGGAACATCCCTCAATTCCCATTGACTAAAGATTCAATTTATTACAATATTCCTTGGCGTAAATATCACCTTCTTTCCACAGCACTTTTTAGGTCTAAGAGGAATACCACGACGATATTCTGACTACCCCGACGCATATATAACATGAAATATGGTATCAATCGTAGGCTCCCTCTTATCATTAATTGCCGTCCTAATACTAGTATTTATCGTATGAGAAGCCCTAGCCAGTTCCCGCACCGTTCTCTTTCCCGATCAACAACCCACTTCCTTAGAATGATACCAAAATTTGCCCCCAGCCGAGCACATTAATACAGAAATTCCAATTCTAACTATTTAATGTTCTAAGGTGGCAGATAAGTACACCGGACCTAAGCCCCGGAAATAAGATCCGATACCTTCCTTAGAAATGGCTACCTGAAACCAAATAAATCTACAAGATGCTAGATCACCAATCATACAACAAATAATTTTCTTTCACGACCATACAATACTTATTATTATAATAATTACAGTTCTTGTAGGATACTTATTGATCTCGATTATATTTAACAAATTTACTAATCGATACCTTTTAGAGGCACAAACCTTAGAGACTATTTGAACAATTTTACCAGCAATTATATTAGTCTTCATTGCATTACCATCATTACATCTTCTTTATCTAATTGATGAAATCAACCAACCCTCAGTAGCCCTAAAGGTAATCGGCCATCAATGATACTGAAGTTATGAATATTCAGACTTCACGCCCACAGAATTCGATTCATATATAATCCCAATTAATGAAATAAAAAAAATAACTTTCGTCTCTTCGACGGACGTAGACAACCGAGTAATTTTACCAATCAACACACACATCCGAGTTTTAATTACAGCTGCAGACGTACTTCACTCATGAGCCATGCCAGCCATAGGACTAAAAGCAGATGCAACCCTAGGACGGCTTAATCAAGTTGGAATAAACGCAAAACGAATATAATACCCAACATATATTTGCCCATCTCCTTCCTGCCGGAACCCCCGGCCCCCTGATACCATTTATAGTATGTATCGAAATCACCAGAAACATCATTCGCCCAGGAACCCTAGCAGTTCGACTAATAGCAAACATAGTAGCTGGACACCTTTTACTAACCCTTTTAGCAAGAACAGGACCCACCCTAACCATATCCTTACTTTCACTAATAATAATTAGACAAATTTTACTATTAACATTAGAATCCGCAGTAGCAATCATTCAATCCTACGTATTTGCAGTATTAACAACCTTGTACTCAAGTGAAGTAACATATGTCAGCACCACAAAATCACCCATACCATTTGGTAGATCAAAGCCCATGACCCTTGACAGGAGCCCTAGGAGCCCTAATCACCACCACAGAATTTACTAAATGATTCCATCAGTTTAATCCAGACCTATTCCTTATAGGTCTATTAATCATTAGATTAACAATAATTGAATGATGACGAGACATTTCCCGAGAGGGGACATTCCAAGGGCTTCACACGACCCAAGTTACTACTGACCTTCGATGAGGAATAATTCTATTTATTGTATCAGAAGTATTTTTTTTAATTTCTTTTTTCTGAGCCTTCTTCCACAGAAGACTCTCCCCAACAGTAGAAATTGGCGCAATTTGGCCCCCAGCAGGGATTCAACCATTCAATCCAATACAAATTCCCCTTCTCAATACTGCAATTTTACTAGCCTCAGGGGTCACAGTAACCTGCGCCCATCATAGTTTAATAGAAGCAAATCACACAAAACTACCCAAGCCTTAATTTTAACAGTAATACTAGGCCTATACTTCACAGCCCTTCAAGCCTTCGAATATTATGAAGCACCATTCACAATTTCAGACGCCACTTATGGATCCACCTTTTTTATAGCAACAGGCTTTCATGGACTTCATGTAATTATCGGCTCATCATGTTCAATAGTATGCCTACTTCGACACATAATATATCACTTTTCAACAAATCACCACTTCGGATTTGAGGCAGCAGCCTGATACTGACACTTCGTAGACGTAATATGACTATTCCTGTATATTTCAATTTATTGATGGGGAGGGTAAATTATCTATTTAGTATAACCAATACATTTGACTTCCAATTAAAAAATTCATATAAAATGAAATAGATAATATACACAATCTTAACTACCGGACTAGTCACTATGACAATTACAACAGCCGTAATACTGCTAGCCTCACTAATATATAAAACAACAATCATTGATCGAGAAAAAAGATCACCGTTTGAATGTGGATTTGATCCCAAATCGTCCCCCCGAACTCGCTTCTCAATTCGCTTTTTTCTTGTTGCAGTAATTTTCCTTATTTTTGATGTAGAAATTGTATTACTGCTTCCTGCCGCGGTTAGACTCAATACCGCTAGAATCATATCCTGAACCGTTGTAACAATAACTTTTCTCCTAATTCTACTTGTTGGCCTATACCACGAATGAAACCAAGGATCAATAGAATGACCCGCATAGGATAATAGTTAATCATAATATTTGGTTTGCAACCAAAAGGTGTTGCTTGTCAGCTTATCTCACATAACAACAAGAAGCAATATTTTAGGACTCAGTTTCGACCTGATCTTAAGGTGGATTTTTCCCACCCTTGTTTTTAGTTGGAAGCCAAATCAAAAGGTATGTTACTGTTAATAACAAGAGTGGGCACAGCAAACAGCCCCCACTAAGGAGGTAAGTAAACTAAACAATAAAAAGCTGCTAACTTTTATCTTTAGCGGTTAAACCCGTTATTACCTTTTAATTATAGCCCCCTCAGTATAACAATTTACACTACTTTTTCAATTTAAAAATAAGAAAGTTTTCTTAGGTAGTTCACCTATTTGAAGATCCATCGTTCTTCCTAGCATCTTCAATACTATGCTTTAAACATAAGCTACTCAAATAAATAATAAAAGTAATTATAATTAAAAATATAATTAAAATAAATGAAAAAAATAAATACAGCCCAAACTCATTAAAATGCACCCGAGTAATCAAAACAGAACAATTCGCTATAAAATTATAAGTTCCCTGCGGCCCCAATATCTCTCTTCACCCCTGGTCAACAACTTTAATATATTCCCCACCCAAATTAAGCGGCAACCGGATACAATAACTAGTGGACAAATATGGCAAAAGTCATATAGATCCTATTATATTTATAAAAAAATAAGTTCTGCCAAACGTACCTTATGATGCTTACCTAAATACGAATTTCCTAATAAAACCCCAACCCAAGCTCCAACGCCTCTAACAATTAAAGCGCCCATTTTAAGGGCCAACGGTAATACTACCACCGGAGAACAAGAAAATAATAATCATCTCATAATAGCCCCGCCTAAAATAGAAGCTACAGTCAGCCGCAATATACCCCGCACCATAATTAAATTAGGATTATCCCCTGTCCCGTGACAGCTTATGCCAGCGACACCCATTCCAGTCAAATAATAACTTAAACGGACAGAATAACATACAGTTAAGCCCGTCGAAAAAAATAATAAAAAAATCTAACTAAATCAATTCAGGCCATACTCCCAACTTCCAAAATCAAATCCTTAGAGTAAAACCCCGCCAAAAAGGGGACCCCACAGAGAGTTAAATTAGCAGTATTTAAACAAGATAAAGTTAATGGCATCTGACTTACAAGGGCCCCCATACATCGAATATCTTGAGTATTTCCCACCCGATGAATAATCGCCCCAGCACATAAAAACAATAGGGCCCTAAATATTTCTCCATCAAACGGGGTCTAATAACCCCTAGGAATCAATAGAAATATTGATAAAATTCCATTTCACTCATTTTATTCATCAAAAGACTTTATTGGATTTCTAACAATAATATTTTTATTAACTTTTTTATCCCTATGAAATCCTTACATATTAGGCGACTCAGAAAATTCTTCTTATTTGCCTATGCCATTTTACGACCAATTCCTAACAAGCTAGGATGAGTTATTGCCCTTGTTATGTCCATTTTAATTTTAATAATTATACCATGATATCATAAAAGAAAAATACGAGGACTTCAATTCTACCCACTCAATCAAATTATTTTTTGAATCATAGTATCAGTAATTATTCTACTAACCTGAATCGGAGCCCACCCAGTCGAAGACCCCTCTATTTTAATAGGACAAGTATTAACAGTAATTTACTTCATCTACTTCCTAATTATACCTCAACTATTAAAAATGAGACTATCTACTTACTAAAAATTAATCCTTTGGCCGAGAACAAAGCTTATGTTTTGAAAACATAAAACAGAGTAAAAGAAACTCTAAGGATTTCATATTCTAAATAAAATTCATTTAAATTTAAAAAAAAATCCTAAACCCACTAAAAATAATAAATAATTTAATGACAAAGGAAGAAATATTTTCCAAGCAAGATATATTAACCTATCATAACGAAAACGAGGTAAAGTCCCTCGAACCCAAATATAGATAAAAGAAATAAAAACTACCCTCACAAAAAATATATAAGAAAAAACATCACAGCCTAAAAAAATAATACTAAATAAAACTCCCATAAACAAAATTCTAGCATATTCCGACATAAAAATAAGAGCAAATCCACCTCCACTATATTCAACGTTAAAACCAGAGACAAGCTCAGACTCCCCCTCAGCAAAATCAAAGGGAGTCTGATTCGTCTCAGCCAGACAAGAAGCCAACCAAGCCAAGGATAACGGAAAACCAATAAACAAAAATCATATATCTCCCTGATAAAGACTAAAATCAGAAAAGTTATAACTACCTCTCAAAAAACAAAAGATAATAGAATTAAAGCAATACTTACCTCATAAGAAATAGTTTGAGCAACAGCCCGCAATCCCCCTAATAACGCATAATTAGAAGTTGAAGATCAACCAGCGCCCATAACACTATAAACACTCATACTAGTACAACACAAAAAAAATAAAAGACCCAAGGAAAAAGTAACAATCAGTCTAATAAGAGGAATACACAATCAAACCAGTAAAGATAGCATTAAACTAAAAATAGGCGCCAAATAATAAGGATAATAATTAGACATAGTAGGAAATCTTTGTTCCTTAGAAAAAAGCCTAATAGCGTCGGCAAATGGCTGAAGAAAACAACAAAATCCCACCTTATTAGGGCCCCTACGAATCTGGATATAACCTAACACTTTAAGTTCAAGCAAAGTTAAAAAAGCGACCCCGATTAAAACTCCGATAATTAAAATAATATATATAAGAAAAAAGTCCCAATCAAAAATTAAGATACACTACTATATGAAGAATCCTACCTCATTCTTAGATTCTAAATCTAATGCACTTATCTGCCAAAATAGTTTTTATTCTAATATAAATAAAATATTACAAATACCTGGTCCTTTCGTACTAAAATATTTAAATCATTAGAAGGACAGCAACCGATCTGGCTCACGCCGCTCTGAACTCAGATCATGTAAGAATTTAAAGGTCGAACAGACCTTTCCCTTAAGCACCTACACCGAAGTAAATCTTAATCCAACATCGAGGTCGCAACCCCCTGTCGATAAGAACTCTCAAAATAGATTACGCTGTTATCCCTAAGGTAACTTAATCTTATAATCACAAAAAATGGATCAAATAAACAACACTTATAAATGAAATAATACAAGAAAAGTTTATATTCACCGACCGCCCCAGTCAAATATATAAATTTAAACATAAAAATAAATACCAAACTATAAACATAAATTTACATATAAAGATCTATAGGGTCTTATCGTCCCCCCTAATCATTTAAGCCTTTTCACTCAAAAGTAAAATTCCACTATATTAAAAAAAGACAGTCACTTCCTCATCCAGCCATTCATACAAGCCAACAATTAAAAGACTAATGATTATGCTACCTTTGCACGGTCAAAATACCGCGGCCATTCAAAACAACAATTCATTGGGCAGACCAGACCTTATATTTTTATCACAAGGCCATGTTTTTGATAAACAGGTGAGAAATACATTTGCCGAGTTCCTCTAACTCAACCTAAAACATATACTAATAATATAATTTCTTACCTAAAAAAAATAATAACAACAGAGCAGTAATAATTAACTCAAACTAAATAATAAAATATTATAAAACTATTAAACAAATTATAACAAAATCACAATTGATAGCTACTTCTAAGCCCACAACAATAAAATAACTTATTAGCAAGTTATGACAAAATACTTAATCAAGAGCAAATCCCCCTGACTCTAATTAGCCAAAAAATAAATAGCTAAAAGCTATATATTAGTATATATATGACTACTGCATTAAATGCAACTACCTACTCAACCAGATATCACAAAAACCGACTAACTTCTCATTACCCAAAATGATATTAAAAAGCAGTTTGCAACCTACACTCCCCATATTCATTTTAACTCTCAATTTGCTTCGGGACAAAACAATATTATTTAAATCTTAAATATCCCCTGATACAAAAGGTACAGCCCCCTAAGCCTTCTTTATTAAAAATAATTTTCAAATATTTAAATGTTCCCACACAGTACTTTATATACTATTACTCAAAACAATTTAATTAACATTAACATAATATACATCCAAATCCTATCTACATTAAGATATCAGAAAGTACTAATATTACGTGGTTTATAATAATAAAATCAAGTTGAAATGTATTCCGAAGAACAAATTGTTTATTGTTCTACGTAGAAAACCATTATTTTAAGACATGCATTGCTCACAAATGATATTCTATTACTTTAATGATACATCAGCATACAGTAGGATTAATATTAAAAAAAAATGAAGGACTCAGTGGGAAAGGGCTCATGCCACATTCGAATGAGAACTGACTTTTTACTTCAGATGGAGAGTTTTGGCCATCTAATGTCTAATCTGTGCCTGTAATGTCTGTGCCTGTGGCATGTGTCTTTAGGTACAAAAATGAATACCATAGGCACAATCATGACGGGTGATGACTCTAGATTACATAAATGGTCTCTCTGAAGTAAATAGACAATTTTTATAGCCACGTGATATGACATGTGCCCATTTTCCACTGTACCACTCATATGAGAGCGTAAGTCTGCTTAAACAAACTTTGTTTTAATAATCCAGCGCGGAATCAATATCTTCTATTTTCTGTTCATTAAAGGTCTAAATAGTCGTTTTTGTAGTTTATCTAAGACTGAGTGCAGATGTGTGGGATAAACTTTATCATAATACTTGGCAATTTTGATTTTTCGTCCCTCTAGGCACTTCAGTGGCAAAGGAACACTAGAAAATTTAGTCGATGGCCACGCTGTTTTTGCAGGCTTATTTTCGGAAATACTTTA
>JAGDQP010066849.1:602-11229 GCA_022664845.1 Lepisma saccharinum | reverse complement strand
TTCCGGTCAAGTTTCGGACTCTGTCGCCGCGTCACTTATGTTCGGGTCAGGCCAGGTCACCAAAAGTGACTCGGTTTCACCTCTGATTCATCCTTGTTTATTTTGCTCCCCGATTTGAAGAATAAGTATCTTTCGAAAACTTTTGTTTTATTTAGAAAAAATATTCGAAAACGACTTGCACACTCAGATGCGGTGAAAAATATACTATTCGGAAAAATACTTAGGCCTATATCTAAGACGAACTGCCTCCGCAGTAAGAACTCCAGAGTAACAAAGGCACTAGTAAGCCAGAAGATGTTTGGATTATGTTGATGTAAAACATCTATAAAAATGAAATATACTTATGGGCTCGTTAAATCAATTTATTGTATTGCGACAGCAGTACAGTACATTCACAGCAGTGCAAGTACATTAAAGTACATAAAATTTTAATTATGTAAAGTACACAATATATTTTGTCAAATTGAGTTAAGAAATTTTATTTAATCAAATAATAAACAATTTTCAAACTACCCCAGTTTCTTGCATAAATGGATAGTTACAATCGAAATTTTACTCAAATAGTATACAAACTACAAAGTTAAAACTTCTGTTAAGTATAAAATAATTGCTTTTCTAATTGAAAGTTATATCCTTTAAAAACTTTCTTAAATCTTGTAAATGAAATTTTAGTTATGTAAATTACAAAATATATTTGAATTATGAAATAAATTCTACTTAATCAAATTATGAAGTATATTAAAAGTAGAATATTTTTTCTTACAAGGTAACAAATGAAATTGTACTTCGTTAATTTAAAATCTACAAAGTGGAAACTAATTAAGAAACAACATACTTTCATTATTTCTATTTTTCAGTGTTTCTTGAGGAGTAAGAAGGGAAAATTTACTGAATTAACTTATAAAATATAAGGTGAAAACTTACGTTAGGAACAAATATATACTTTCTATTTCTCTTCAACAAGGTGAAACTTTGTTCCTGGAAGTTGAAAATGATTTTTACAAATTTAAAATTATATTTTATTATTATACATTATATACATATTTTTAATTTCACGTCTTAAATATTAATACTGTAAAGCTGTATTATTACTATTATCCTTGTAAACTATGAATAATGTAACAGCTAGTGTATATATACTTTTGTGTTAATTAGAAAGCAGAATTTTCAATCATAATTTTAAGTGGAAAGTTTATTAATATGCTTATTTTACATTTTCAATGTTCAGAAAATTAAAATTAAAATGAAGTGTGTAAACGTAATAATAAATTTTTTTCAAGAATGTTTATTTATATATTTCACATTTTCAATGTTCCTATGTTAACTTTGAAAATATGATGGTAAATTTAATTAAGAATATTCAAACAATTATCTATTGTTTAAAGTTATGAATTATTTTCTACTGTTAACATTTTCCTTACAATGTTTGCATTAATATTAAGAATGTTCTTTCTAAGATTTTTTTAATAGAGAAATGTAGTAATAAAATGTTATATAGTGAAAGAGATAATTTTCATTCAAATTATGTTTTATAAAAGTCTGAGAATTTTTACACCGTTCAGAATATTACATATTCCTTTTTATTCTAAAGTTCACAATAATTTTACATAGTATTAATATTTTTTCTTTCAGTGAGTTAGATAGAAAATATCTTAATATCAATAATTCTTAACTATAAAACTTGGAAGTTTTTCTTTCAATAGCAGATCAAAAGTTAGTGTACATAATTCCGAAGTCGAAATTTAAAGCTAATATTCATTTTTTACTTTATATATCTTCTTATTGTAGAAAAAGTTTACTTATTACAAGTTTGAGAAACAAGAGTTCTCAATATTCCCAAAAAGTTACTATTAGTATTGCAAAGTTTAAAGGATGATTTATTTTCTTGTAGATAGAAAAAGAAAATATTCATTAGTATTCATCTTAATATTCAAATAAATAATAGTATTGTCAATTTTTTATAATTACTAAATGATTCTTATTGAATTCAGTTTATTAACTAAATTTCAAATTGCAAATAGAAAAATAAAATTTAATAATTTTATTTATTTTATTAAAATTATCTTAATTGAAAAATATAGAAAAAATATTTCATTTAAAAGAAATTTTATTAGTAAATTATTTTACTTAAACTTCTGTAACTTAAAATTTAAATTAACAAAATTTCATATGACTTATAATTTTCTTCTCGATGGAATTTCAGGTGACTTAATATTTTCTACTTAAATACATTTCGTCTATGTGTATTATATTTTTTTAAAAAAATCTGTTGAATATTTATATTTTAGTTAAATTTAAAATTTCTATAATTTATTTATTTACTGCTTAATAGAATATCTATTTTTAAAGAAACATTCACTGCTTGATTTGTTTTAGTTAATCAACTTTAATTATGACTTATTATATTTTAATAAATTTATGAAGGTTATTTAATTTACTTCATAAAATTGATTAAGCTAATTTATTAAACTAAAGTGGAGCATGATAATAAATGAAAACTAATTTAATTAGAGAGAAATTTAATAAGAAATACAATGTTTTATTACTTAAATATTTTCAGTAAATATATTTAATTTAGCAAAGTATAATAGTAAGTATAATCTATTTTGCTTAACTATTTTTAACAAACCTTACTATAACTTACGTTTGCTTTTAGTTAAGGAATATTTTAATCAGTTAATTATTTGAATTAAAGAAAAGTTCACGAAAGTTATTTTACTCATTTTAAATAATAAAATTTACGTAAGAAATTTGTAAATCTTAATTAGAAGCTTAATTAGAAGCTGTAATCTTAAATAGAAGCTTAATACGAAGTATAAGATATTTTAGTAAAATATTTAATTAAAAAACTTGGTATAACTTCTTTTTCATTATTGTTATTTTAAAGTTATTTATTGTATTTTTTTCAAATTTTTCGCTTAATCATTGACAATCTTTTGAAAACCTATTATTAATTATAGCATATCACATGGACGTTTTATCATACAATTGAACAATAGAGTAGTATCACTCAGATGTTTTATTGTTTCACGTTTAAATACTCAGAATTTTCTTCTTTGAACATCGTATAAATCATAGTTATAAAATCTCTCCACTAGAGTCAGGCTTGGCGCTGCTGATGCGGCGCCACTTGAAAGTTGAGCGAGAGAATGTTTGTTGGACAACAACACGTATTATGAGTTGCTATCATATGACTGCTGTGCTTTGCTCTTTGTCATTGTTTTAGTTGATTCGTTTGTATTTGAGAAGAAAATGCCAATCTCCTGTGCAGCTCACGGTTGTACTAAGAAAATATAAGAAAGGAAGTAATGTATCGTTTCACAAATAAATATTATTCATTTAATATTATTCCGTTAAAAACGTTTCATTATGTAAGACGTTCTTTCGTGTAGTTTATGTCTGCTAGAAATATAAAAGAAAACACAAATCTTTGATTAGAATTATTTGATGCGAAGGTATTTTATCGTGTTAGATCCATAGTTATAAAACTGTCCCATAGTTATAAAGAGGAATATACATAAAAATAAGTATTCTTACATTCAGAAATAATGGATCGTTTTCATTTAGGCCTATTGAAAAAAAGTGGTTATATTCGTGTAGAAAAAATATATCTGCCTATTTAAAATTTAAATAGTTCTAAGTCCATAATGTGCTGTTGAATTTTATTGATGGCTTTAGGCACCTAAGACTCAGGTCGGGATCGGGGAGGAAAAATGATTCGGGAAGGTGTTGGCCAGGGCCTATGTTGAAGGTGCCATCCCTGCATTTGCCTGGTGTGCCTGAGCAAATAAAATCTGAAAAAAAAACTCAGTCAGTATGGTCAGCCGCTGGAATCGAACCCATGACGTCCCGAATGCTATACCACTGAGCCACGGCGGCTCGGTAAGGAATGTGCTGTTGAAAAGACTTGTTAAATTATTAGGAACAATGATGATGAGTGCTCTGCCCGAAGGTAGCTCTTGACCTGAATATCCAGAGCTAGGTGAGCCGATGGTGATTTGCCGTTGCCTTCCATCGCATGAAGATGATGTCCTAAGGACGGGACCTACAGTTTAATGTGGATTCCGAACCACTTGTGTCCCCGCTGGGAATCGAATCAGGAACACCCTGATTACACTATTAAGAACAATAGAAACAAATTTAACATCGCAACAAAAATAGATAAGAAACGCTTCTTATTGGTCACCCTGGTCGGTAAGAGGAAAACTCGTGAATTCTACCTTATATACCTAGACATGACTTGTTTATGATATAAAGTCAAAACAGAACATTTGAAAAGCTAGAACAAACAATGTCGTTTTTAGTTTTAAGACAAAGACTTTTACCCTAAATTTAAAGACATTTTTCATTCGCAAATAACTTTTCCGGCATCTTCTAAACTAACCAGGGAGGCCAGTTTTTTTCTTTCTTTTCTTTTTTCTTTTTGATCTATATAATGTCACTTTCGATCATCGAGCTCTACATAAACTATACAGGAGTGAGTGCTTGGTGTTAAAAGACAGACGCCACAGCAAATATTTAAACTCGTTTGTCCACTTCCAGTCTAATCCGATGTCTACCAAATCTTCAGTTCTAACTCAGTTTTATACGCTTGATATCGCTGTGTGGCCCATTTTTTGATTTAAGTCTTAATTCCTGAGTTATTCATGTAAGAGTATATCGTACTCTGCATACAATAGAAAATGCTGCAAATAATATTTATGTTTTTTGCATGTTTTTTTTGCAAGAATTAAGACATAAATTAAAAAAACGGGCCACACAGCGATATCAAGCGTAAAAACCCGAATTAGAATCGAAAATTTTGTCCATATTGGTTTAGACTAGAAGTGGACAAACGAGATTAAGTTTCCTCTCCGCTCCCTAGCTTCACATACTCATGAAATTTTCAATGGCTGCAGTCAGTCCAGTATCGTATTAATGGAGGTCGATGTTTTCGATAGATGGTAGAACTTAAATATCAAGTTAAAGCTGTCCGAAAACTAGAGAGAATTTTATGTTCATTTTAATGACATACGTCTTGTTTCAATGATATTTATGTGAAAATGCCGAGAGTGCCGGCTACTAGTGTATATCCGACAACCGGTGCCCATACCCTATTTTCAATAATTTTCTTTGTAAATCTATGCAGGTAAACCGTTGGTTGTATAAATTACAGCATTAGTATTTTGTGTGTGTAATATTCATGTCACTTGCGTTGAATCCCTAATGCTGTATAATATTTTTAAATATATCTGTAATTTTTTAAAAATAAGTTATTCCTCTAAGTATCAACATTATATTTAACAAATAAAAACGAGGATGGCATTTTGAACATAGGCCCTGGCCGACAGCTTCCCGAATCCTTTCCCCTTCCCTCCCCTGAGCCTTAGATGACTAAAGGTCATTAACAAAATTTAAAACAATATCAAAAAAATATTTTCTGAGAACAAAAATAATAGTTATCAAGAACATTTTATATGTGATTTTTATATTAAATTATACCTTATACTGATCAAATTAATTAGGAATTGTTTGTATCTTACGTGTTGAACTTAACTAAGGTGAACTTGAATGCGAATTCTCAATTGTTTTTCTTCACAAGAAGATCTGCGTGGCACATAGAATGATATAATACCAGGCAGCGCACGGCTTGCTGTTTCCGTCGTGCCAAACAAACAGAGAAACAGTTGAATGTTCAACTTGCGCCACGCTGGGAATTAAAACCCACGTACACGGTGGCGCCAGACCTGCCTTTAGTGGAGTTTTATAACTCTATGATATAAATATTGAATTAAAAAGTTTGAAATCTTGCAAGTCAATAATATACTGTCGTAAACAACCATTTTTGGTAACCAAAACAATTTAGTTTTCTTAAGTTACAAAGTTGTGAATGACATTTTAGTTTCTAAAACTTCTAAAATCGTTTATTTTTTCATCTTTCTTGTTAAGAGAAGTTTCCGATGTCAGTATATTTATAAGATCGTTTAATAAAATGTTCTTGTTACTCGTAATCATTTGTTTTATTTCCATATCAAAAACTCTCAGTATTCATAATTAAACTAATAATACATACATTCTCATGTTTCAGCTGTAGCATACTAGGTTAAAATTTAAACATTTCTGCAATGTATAAGATTCATTAATTAATCAGATTCTTACATTACATTGTATAAATTATAAAAATGAATATCATCACCTAGCGCAGAAGAAATGTTTCTCATTCTTTATATTATATAGTTCTATATAGCATGACAAAAACGTTAACTTTGATTAAAGAAGGTGTTAAAATTGTGAGGTGGCTTATTTTATTACTATGTTCCTTCTAGTTAATTATGATACAATCATTACGGTATACGTGTGTTACAAGCTATATGTACTCTAGGAGGTCTAAAGCCTTATGAAATTAACTTCTTTGAAATTTTCGTTTATTTCACACATTCTGATAGGTTTTGTTTCTTGTCTGGATACATTTTTGAACGAGGGCTTCCTATACATTGCACCTCCTATTGTTTTTACCTCAACTGCTGTTGAAAATCAAAATACATTTTATGATAGGGACTGTATTCTTTTTCCAAAGGGCAATGAGATATGTGATTATACATCTGATTACTTTAAGGGATGGGGTAGTCCATTGAGTGCCGATACTATTAAGGAAGTTTATGTAAAGTTAACGAGATTGAGCAAAATCCACAGGGAACATGAGGTGATAATTTTGAAATTATAGATGAATACGTGCGCTGATTTGGTAATTTTCCTGATAGGGAAATCTCCATGCGTGCTAAAGCTGATGCCTTCAGACTTACGACAGCTGAGTATGTTGAGAACTTATTTCAATTTTCATTATAAGATTTGCTTATATCCACAATCCTGGGTTGGATTTAGTTTTGAAAGCAGTAACATATCACAAGTAACTTTGACTAGTTATCATGAACTAAACTAATTTACCTTGTAACGATTTTCTGCCGAATTACTCCTCACGCTCTTGTGACGCGTACAGTCTTCGTTTGTTATCACGACACTGCCGTGCTGCCATCTGCAGTTTACTTCAGCAACTGAGCGGCTGTTACCGCCAGTTGTTATAAACGGTAAGGACAGGAACGGTCGACATTTTTTTCAACCTGCAATTTATCATTGCTCCATAACTTTGGCTTGTAATGTATATAATTTAATGTGAATTGAAGTGAATTATCAGAAGTGCCCTTGGTAATGTATAGTAGTTGTAAGATGTAGTAATATTAGTAATGGATGGTGATATTGGATTCGTTCCCGAACTTGTGCTTGGAATCGACGCCGTCTTAATTACTTTCGTTAATCTGAATTCTTTGTTTGTGTTAACTTTTCTTCATTCATTTACTGTTTTGAATTGGTCCACATAATTGTGAGCGATATTTTGCATGAAAAGCCGTCTCAACTTATTTGTATTCTGGTTACGTGTTATTTGTTTGGAATTCGAAGTGATTGCTGTAATTTGTGAGTATTATAGCAGACTTCTTCTGCTTTTTGTATTTGAATTTATTAACTTGCCTACTGTGTTATCCAGTAATGTATTTAAGTGCTAGTGGGCAAGTGTTAGTATTTCAAGTTATGGTACTTTAGTGAGATACGCGCCAAGTAAGATCACTTTATGGGACACAACATTCTTAGGCCATTTTCTTTATTGAACCCTAAATTTCCCGTGGTCAATTGTAGTGGTAGTGGTAGTTTTGACGGAGATTTTCAGATACTTCGCAGGAGCCATATTTTAAGCCTAGGAATCTGTGGTACAAACTCAGGCAAACGTTGCGGAAGAACATTATTTTCTTCCTTCGCAGTCAGCTGATGGAATATAGGCACAAATTATTGATGTAAAATTGATGTTACGGTGGTATAAGAGTTATTTATTATATGGATTCACATGGGTCACTATTTGTTAATGTTAACATTTTGTTATGTTGCTATTATTACGTGAATCACGTTGATAATAAATCACGTAAGTTGTTAATTGAAAGTGCATGCTGTTTTATTCAGAAAACAACCTGTCCTCTGCAAATAGGTACTACTCTTTCTCGCAGGATATTAAAAGCCCAAAGGTGGATAATTACCATTATCTCAGAATGTATTAACGTATGTTCGGTGCTATTACAAATATTGGCCTTGTACATTTTCTTAGCATATTACCCTGCAGTGGGATATGGTGACGAGCTGGGTAAATCTTCGGTCCGGTTCCTTCTCCTAGTGTATGTTGGGGTGCGATGTGGTACAAGGAGATGTTTTTGTGGACTCAAGTCTGGAGGTTAACCTCTGATATTAGTAGCATAAGTCATATTAACGTATTACGTTACAACCTTTCAAGTTACAGAAGGAATTTGTACAGTTAGTCTTGAAACCCATTCATCGTCGTAATTTTAACGTCTAATGATGACACACGTTCACTTTTATGTGAGGGAAAAGTAAAAAGAAATATTATGCTTGTCAAGTTCAATTCTTCATAAAGAAAAAATACGATAAGCGGCTAAATTAGAAAAATGATCATTATGTGGTTCTTCCAAGTACAGAAATATTTAAAATAGGAAAAGCATTGGGTACCAACGAAATGTATAATTCCTTGAGCTAAATTCCATCGTTTTCTTCCATGCAGTTCCCCTCTTCCCAATCACCATCGACACTGTCAATATCCTCGTCGACACTATAGTCATTATAACTATCATCGTCGTCGTCGTAATCACCTAAGTTTACTACAAATTTATCGTGAATTGTTTCCACCAAACCATCTGCTTCCCACATTTCTTTTTCAATTTTCTTAATTTTTTCATATAATGTTTACAATTTTCGGTAGAAACTCGTTTTATTCCATCATCCAGTAACTTTTGTACATCATTTAACTTGCATGCATTGTTATCCAATCCAACGTAACCTTTTATCTGACTCCAAACTTTCTCTATCGGGGACAGTTCGCAATGATATGGAGGGAGACGCAGTACTTCATGGCCGGCTTCTCTGGCAATTTGGTCAATACTATACGGTACCTCCACGTTGACTTTCACTTTGTTCAAAATTTCTATAGCTTCAAATTTATTCCAGCTGGGGTCACACTGAATACCTTTACTTCTCAACCACTCTTTTATTTCCCTTTTGGTACTAGAATCCGTGGGAACTTTTTCAACTTTTACGGAATGTGTTTGTACGTTATCTAATACAATGACAGACTGTGGTGGTATACTGTGAAGCAACTTCTTGAAATATTTCTCAAATTTTGCTGCGTCCAATTCCCCATGATAATCTCCTGTTTTGGTTCCCCGAAAGATTAACTCAGCTTCTGGAATTAGACCATCTTCGGACATTTTAACTGTAGTGTCTTTCCATGCTTTTGATTTCGTGTGACCCGCATTTAGCCAGGTTTAATCCTCATAACCAGTCTCTCTGTATTGCTTAATCTTTCTCAGGTGACTGTGTCTCCATGCGATTATATCATCTCTATCTATAAACAAAGATTTACGCTTTCGTGTAATAAATTGAAACCCCATAATTCATTGTACACGAAAGGAGTGCGAAGAAAGTGCTGATAGTGTTTCTTTTTTTAATATTGTGTGTTTTATTTTTCAACAATATTTTTTTTCTTCTAAAAAGTCCAATTATATACTTCTGGAAGGAATATGAAATGAAAGGAACTTAATGTTAATCGCTTAACCGGACTTAACTTAATAAAAGAAGTTAACGTTAATCGCTTTATATGAAATCTTAAACTAGGTTGATACATTTAACAGTGAGATTTAGATATTCCAATAAAGCCAGTCGCATCACTGCAATTTATGCAGTATTGTTATAGTCAGAAAGCATTTTTTCTTTTGTTTTCTTGTATACATGTAGTATAAAAGTTTACCTATATTTTTCTTTTACCCCTTCTTTCAAGTTCCTGTATTTTTTTAATTGGGGATGGGGTAATGTTAATGACATTGATATTCATCTACATACCGAATTTGGTTTGGTTCCCGAGATATTGAAGGAAATGACTAAAAGCAGTGGCGTAGCGTGATCTAATGAGACCCCCAATTTCAGGAGCCAATTTCAGCTGGCAGTTACTGTATTTTTTTTAAAATTGGGGATGGGGTAATGTTAATGACATTGATTTTCATCTACATACCGAATTTGTTTGTTCTAGGTTGAATGGTTCCCGAGATATTGATAGGAAATGACTAAAATCAGTGGCGTAGCGTGATCTGATGAAACCCCCAATTTCAGGAGCCCATATATCAGTTTGCCCAACAATGACCGAGTGACATCCGGCAGATTCTTGATTAGCATACCCAAATCAGTAAGAAACAGCAAAAAAACTTTGGGCGTACAACAATTCCAGGTTCACTAAATTTTAGCCCTTTGGCTACCGGACTATTAGGAATATATCCGAAAAATTCATAGTATCCTTTTTGAAATTATTGATAAAACAAGCATTTTAGAGGCTGCTGCAGCGTTATAAACGTTCATGAGTGTTGATTATTTCAATTCTCTTCGCGTCATTGGATTGGGCTTTCCTAATTTTCAGAAATAGATCTGGGCATTTTGTTATCACGATTTCAGAACAGTTAGGGAATAGTACTGTTAAAGTGTCTCATTTAAAAAATGGGTCCCATATTCAATTTTATGGGGCCTTGAGTCCTATTAAGAACTCTGG
>JAGDQP010066846.1:0-11229 GCA_022664845.1 Lepisma saccharinum | reverse complement strand
TAAAAATGTTCCGATTTTCTATCTCATCTTGATCGAAACATCTTCATAGGGGGGAGAAATTTATCCCTGGCAGGGACGAAAAATACATTTCTCAGGGTGGGATACTTATTTGCCAGTGGGGGGCGGGGAAAGCCCTGGCATCCCCTCGTTAATTCGCACACTGTTTTCAACTCAATACACCAAACATGATCGTTTTAAATTACTTAAATTCTGGGAGTTCACAATGCTCTTCATCTGAAATCTGATCTATGTGTTCATACTAAAAATACTCCTTAGTAGCAACTAAACCAACATCCATCACTACCATTGCTATGATACTTCACAGACTACTCATAAAGTTAAGGATAAACGTGTTTTTGAAAAATCAAAGTACAAAAAACTACCATATGTGTAATAATTGAAGAGCGAAGTGAAACATTCCTGTTTTTTCTTCGTTTTTTCTTAACCTATCAGAATTGTGTGTTATCTTTCAATTCTATACAGTAATTGAAGTGAAGAAAAATTCTGATTATATATATCTTCGTTCTGATAGAAATGTTTTATTGCATTCGATGTGTGTCTTGTGCTAATTTTTGTTGTTGTCAGGTGTCGTAAGCAATTGTTGGACTATTGAAGCGTAACAAAAATGTTACAAGACTTCTCCCAGCGTAATTTTGAACGACAAGTAACAAAACTAAAATTTATAGCCACAATAATATGTTTTTTTTTTTTTTTTTCCTTCTTGTGTAGTTTAACGACTTGTTACCGAACGGGCCTGAGTTATGGTCGAGGGTGCAACAATGGAGACGAGCAAGGAGGGAAGAGGCTACGTCTGGAACAAAGTGAAGACTCGCTACAAGAACAGCAGCGCCTCAAGCGACAGGTTATTAATGCAGTTCTTTTGTCCATCCTAGATATAAGAAGAAAAAAACAATCTTTTTACACCTTGTCACATATTTGATAACAAGCTTTTGTTTAACTAGGTGCTGGGAAAATATTATTAAAAAAAAATAATTGTTCAGATAGGTTAAGAATTGAAATTATGGTATAGATGATTTAACATAAAATAATTATATATCTATTTTAACGTCTAATTGAGTTTATTTGTGATATCTGTTGTAGATGTCGCAAAAGATATTCGAAACAGACATAATTTATGACTTATTTCTTGAAATAGGCTTTTAAGTGTGACTTGTTACTAGTGGAAAGGGCTTAATTATAGTTTCCATCTTGCAGTTCAATTGTCATTTCCCTTACGTAAGCAATAAGTTGGGGATTTCTAACGTAGAGTAATCTATCTTTTCCCGAAGCCCGTGAAATAAAGAACAGATTCTGAATCATTCCAAAATAATTTAGTTCATTTGGATTGTTCAAATCACTGCAAGGTGCAAGCTATACTCAATCCGATGGAATTATTGAAAAGGAAGGATAAAAAGGCACAACAAGAAGGACGAGAAGTTCAAAAAGCAGGACAAAAGAAGGAATGTAAAATCAAATTTATCAAAGTATGAAAAAGAGTGACCATTACTATAAACTTTTTAATTGTCATTGAAGAACTAAAGTATAAGTGGATTAATATTAGATTCTAGAAATTAAAAAAAAAAAAACTCTTAATATACTAAAGATATATACAAAGATTTAAATCAATAACATTACGTTGCCTTTCTTTTTTGATGCATCTTTTGTCCAGGAACAAACAAGCAAAAAAACATTAAATTATTAAAGATATCGTTTTCTATTGGTCTGATTTCAAAAGTTTTTCGAATTTGGCAACTCTGCTTCACAAAAATACAATTCTCTTCGAGTGTGGAAGGCTGAATTCAATTACATAATAATTACAAAGATGCTTCTAAATTTTATATCAAAATAAAAACAAGTTTTTACCTTGTGATATGAAACACTTACATGTTATCGAATTCATATTAATTTAAAAATATAGGCAATATGTTACATTAATGATTAAGCATTTACTTCTTTTTTTTTTAGAACAATAATAAAAAAATACGATTTGACTTTTATGATATCTCTTAACATGTAACTCTAGTTAATTTATTTTTCAGGTAACTTGCCTTGAACCACAAAAACCAACTTTTAGTGATTTTTTTTTTAAACATGCCTGTAGGCACTAAAGAGGGAGTTTTTGTTTAAAGATGCATGTTTTTATATATTTTGAAGAAACGAAAAACCAGATTGCATGATCTTGCCCGGAACCTAATATTGCCACAAAAAATAATTATAAATTAAATTGTTGCTTGATTTAAACAATATTACTTCAGTGACGCATTAGCCCTCCAGCTACTCAAAAGAATAAATAAAACGTAGCAAAAAGTGATACTGACCTTTCGTAATAATAATTACAATCAACACTCGAAGAACAATGCTTTTTTTTTCTTTTGAGTAACGATTACATCTTAATCAAGAACAGATTCTAAGCGAGACCCGAACCGCACTCCGAATTGAATCCAAGACAGACTGCAATGGTTCATTTTCACTTTTCTATCGAACCTGCACGATTAGAGCATGACGACACAAAACACCTGCAAAATCGAACGATAATTCCTTAACCTGTTATGGTTTCTTAAAATGACATGATACAAAGAACCTTATAAAACATCAGTGGCGAAGATTCAGAGTAGGCATAGTAAGCTCCACTTACTCAAAAAGCTTTTGAGAAAGTACGATGACGCGATACATACATACATACGCGAAGTGGCCAATATTTAAAGCATAGTAATATCAACAGAGCCCAATCTTTTTCAACATGCTGCAGCAATTACCTGGGTTGTTTCTTTTTTGGGCCCCAAGGCGCGAGTGTGCATTTATCAAACTACATGTGAGAAGTTGCAATAGCGTAAAATGAGCTTTAGAGTTTAGAAGTATAGAAGTTGTTAATTGCAGAAGTGTAAACAAATGAAGGCTCATAGACCCGATAGAATGATGGACTGCTGGGAGTTAGCAGGTTTATGCACGCGAATGTTCTCTCGAAGAATAAAGCATAGCGACGCCGTCGTCTTTGTACCCAGAAGAAAACAGGTAGTTGATGATAATAGTATTTATTTATTTAACAATCTCCATATACATCCGAAGTTTGGCCATTTTATGTTGCATATATTTAATAACGATAACAAGGACAATTAATTTTAACAGGAATCGACCTTGGTCTTATTCAAGGTATCATCCCAGCATTTGCCTGGTGTAGTCAGGGATACCAGAGAAAACCACAGTTAGGATGGGCATTCCGGGGAATCAAACACGGGCCCTCCCAATTACAAGGAGAGCACTCTACCACAGTGATTCCGCCAGAGGCCCCCCCTGTGGGAGGGTGTTTACCCCAAAATTCTCGAAAACACCCCCAGCTTAAAAATTTTTACTATGAAAAATCGATAGAAACCATACAAAACTTCACTTACACCCTCCCAATTTTGAATTTATTCCCCCAAACTAAAATTCCCTGGCTACCCACTGCTCTACCTTGTCCGTAAGCTAATAATAATAGCTCGAATGACGCCAAATCACAAAATACTTAGAACAGATTTTCACTCGTCTACAAGATGGCAGCAGAGTACTGTCAAAGCGTTGTAGTCAGTTCACTCTCGTCATAATGACGCGATGTATCCCGTGACCCGAATTTTCCCGGTGTGCTCTATTAAAACAATTAAATATTGCTGTGCTAATTAGCGAGATATGTCCTTTTGTGTTACCCAATCGAGTTTTATACTTTGGGATCCATACATTCTACTCCGTCAAAGATTAAGTTGTGGCTACATCCCAAATAAAATTTCGTTCCGTCCACTTCCGTCGTCGCTCCGTCGATCGTGGTTTGGACGGTGAACCGGATAATTGTGTCGTTTGAGACACACGGTGTGTATGCATTGTCCGCCCTCAGCTTCTATGAAGAGGAAGAACAGGCCTAAATGTAAAAATCCCGTTATATTAATCACTACAGAGTACACGTTGATGAAGACGGTGTAAGCGATGATTATTTCCTTACTTCTTTCCGGATCGATAAATAAAAATCTAGAAACAAAAACAGGACGAAGAAAACACTAAATGCTAGACAGTTTGCTTTCTATGAGAAAATATTCTTGTTTTATGCACAATAGAGTTGTGTGGATATTTTTAAATAAAGGTCAACGGGCGGAATTCAGAAAGGATAAAGGATAAATCAGACGAAAACGGAAGAAAAAAGAATCATTGCTTATGTAGGCCTACTTGGTGGACAAGAAACTATTGAGAAGAACGTATGGGAAAAGTGAATTTCTTAGATTAAAAATGGATGCATTGCGATTCACATCATGTGGTTCCTGTAATTAGTTTCAACAGCAATAGTTTTCTTGAAAACAGGTTTCGTTTTACTTTGTGTGTTAACTGCAGGGGCCATGTTCACACGACGGTCACTGGCCGGTAGAGTAAAAGCAAAACAGTGCAGTCTGATTTTCTTCGTGTTCCCACACAAGCAACTTTGGGAGGCAAGAAGTTTTAGAGGGAGAATAAAAAAGTAGAAGAAAATAAAATAATAAAAAAAGAAAAAATTAAAAGAAATGCAAGCTGTCGGGGGAGTACGGAAGAGGTGGAAAGAGGACAGGCAAGTATCGACAACAAGAGTCTACCTCCCCACCTTTCACAAAAAAAAAAAAAAAAGTGGCCGAGTTTTGCTATAGGCCATAAGATGTATCTCTTCTTCCTCTTGTCAGATTGGTCTGTTAAGGGCAATTTGTTACATTTCCCACGAAATTCAATCTCTCTTTCTCCTGTCGAATGCAAATTCTACAGTGCTTCTGTTCCCATATTTATTAAATGTGCAGATTGAAATAAAAACTACCAATTATTGACAATAAGTGGTTTCTGGGTAAATGTTGAACAATTTGCAACAGCCCTAAAGCAATCTATTTTTGTCCAAGCCTTTTTTTTAATTTTATTCTTTTAAATTTTAGATCCGTTATGATTATGTGACTTTGGTTTCGATGTCTCGGCTTTGTATGATGGATATAAAAAGTGCAATCTGCTCTACAGAGCTTATTCAGAAATAATCTCACGTGTACTTTTCTTTTCTTTTAACGAAAACAATCCTTTAAGAAACAAACAACATTAATTGTCTTCTGGGCTTTTTTGTGCATTATGTTCGTGTCGAAAGTTAATTATATATTAAACAATGAAAGTCTCTTCCTTGTGCGTGAGTGAATAGTCTAGTCTCCCTGTCCTTCTGTCTTAGAGGTTTTGTTTTTTTTTGTGAGAGGGGGTGGGGGTGGGGGTGCTTGGGCTTAAAGAATGGTGATCTGATCTAATCAATAATGAGCAGGATAAACAAAATAACGGCTTACTTTAAACGAAAAGAAAAAAAGTTGAAATGATTCTCAAGCTATTGGCTCCCAATTCAGAAGGATGAATTCTTATCCAATTAATGGTCACTTTCTGGCTTAAATCTTGTAATCTTCAGCCATGTTCCAGCCTCCAATCGACTTGAAATTCTGCATAGTTATGTATGCCTAATAAACAATATGACGATGATGATGGATATTCTGCCAGAAAGCGGGTCCTGATTCGAACGTATCTGGGGAAGGTGAACCGATGGTGGTTTGTCAGATGAACAATATAGAAATCAATTACGAAAAATTCTGAAATCAAAGATGGGCGCATTTTAATTTCTTTTATTCTCCCCACAGATGTCTGGCAGTTCTGCAACCTACCAGACTTGGTTGCTAATATTCAAGGACACCAAAGAAAACTTCAGATACGGAAGTTCATAGTTTCTAATAGGAACTTGTATCAAATGTAATATTAATATGAACATCAGTTTTCCATGAGCGCTCTGGCCTTTTAGACCCTTGATAGTGTTGCTGACAAAAAGGGACCTTATAATCCCGCTTAATATGTCCGTTCGTATTCAAGAAAATAAAAATTAGAAACCACACGGTGTAGAAAGGTGGTTGAGATATTGTTGGAAAGGTCGTGGCTAGACTAGCTCAGAACCACCGTAACCGCCTTGATTGGCACAGTGGGTCAGTGCTACCAAACCATTTTTAAATCAATTTTTCAAATTGCTACCATTTTGTTAGACCTATCTGCACCAAAATTGGTATAAACATTATTTGACATAATTCAGAAATACTGTGGGTGTTGTCGTCCCAAAACACCCCATTTGTCAGCGTTTCCAACCTATTTTATAAAAAAAAACATTGCAGTTTCCAGCAGGGAAGAAAATACGTTGGATCTCGTTAGAATCATTTCCAGATGCGTCTCTACACAATTGCTTGTATCCAACTTTTTTTTCCTTTAACATTAACTTCTCAGCATTTAGTGTAGCATTAAATATGATAGTTAATGGTTAAAGGAAATGTTGAAAAATGGCCAGTGGCGGCCATACAGGTGTAGTTATTGAACCACATCTTCACTTGTTATTTTTTGTGTATTCACTAAAACGTATTATCAAGAAATATCTTTTTAATGTGTGTTATCAAGAAAGATAATATAAATTAGAAACGAGGGCATTATGCTGTAAGCAAGTCAATTAAAACAATAAATATTTTTAAAATGTGGCATTATGGGTAATCCACCTAATTCTGGAAATTGAAGATAACAATTAATATGTTTAGCTAGCACGTCACCTTCTCTTTAGGTCTGAATTTTAATACATTTTTATTCATAACCTGTCTCATTTTAACATCGAATCTACATGTTCCTTTTTTGCTCATTTTTATTGTTTATCTACTTGTGCTTAGTGTGACGTGGTGTGTTTCAGGAGCGGTTGGAGCAAATCGCCGAGGAGCTGCGAACGTTAGGTGAGCGTAACGAGGAGCTTCGCGGAGCGGCTCAGCAAGTCAGAGATCTCAACGACTTCCCAGCGCTGCATTCTCTCCAACAACAGATGGAGATTTTGCAGAGCAAGCAGGCGCAGTTACTGCTCGAACAAAGCGATCTGATGCGGCAACAGCAGCGCAGTGCAAGCAGGTACAAATAAAATATAAATTATCTTTACCTTCTTTCTTTTTTATTAAGAGTATCAACAGACTGGAATACTATCGGGCGAATACGCCTGCGCAACACTTTCGCGCACGAACTGTGCAAATAAAGCACTCAAATCGCTGTTCTCAACCAGTTATCGTAGTTACTTGACTAAGGCGTCAGTTTATGGAGTAGCAAATCCGGGTTCGGAACTCGCGGTGGTTGAGAATGTTTTCTTCGTTTTCTTTCCAAAAGCACTTTTTTTATGCTCCTACCTATTTATATTTGTAATCAAGGGTTAGGGATGAGGTCATAGAGAAAGTAAACAAATTTAAATACTTGGGAGCATACGTAACAAGCAAAAATGAGGTCATGGAAGAAATAAAAAGTCGCTTAGTATCGGGGAACGCATGTTTCTACTCAGTCCAAAAACTTCTAACATCGCGATTAAGATCAAGGAAATTGAAATTGAAAATATACAGAACCGTTATTCTGCCGGTAATACTTTATGGTTGCGAAAGTTGGAGTACGACCCTAGCAGATGAACATAAATTACGTGTATTTGAAAATAAGGTTCTGAGAAAGATATATGGTCCGAAACGGGACGAGATGACTGGAGAGTGGAGGAGACTGCATAATGAAGAACTCCACGGACTGTACGATTCACCAGATGTTGTAAAAATAATGAAATCGAGACGACTAAGGTGGGCAGGGCATGTAGCTCGGATGGGGGAAAAACGAAGATTATATTCTATCCTGGTTGGAAGGTCCGATGGAAAGAGGCTATTGGGAAGACCGAGACGTCGTTGGGAGTACAATATTAGAAGAGATCTTCGAGAAGTAGGTGTTCGTGATGAAAACTGGCTTGATACTGCCCAGGATAGAATCCAATGGCGAACGTTTGTTACTGCGGCGATGAACTTGCGAGTTCCATAAGCCATAGAGTTAGTTAGTTAATCAAGGGTTAGGTTAGGTCAGAAAATCAGGTTCTTTTTTTCCTTTTTATTATACGTGATGGAACACAATTCCCTCTTCTACTTCGCCGCAACACTGATAGATGGTTCTCTGCAACGGGGTTCAAATATTCCATACTGTAGACGGACGTCTGTTTTTGTGGGTGCATGCGCGTGTAAAGTCGGATAAGTAAAAAAAAAAGTACGAATTAAGAAAGTTAACATTGAAATAGAAAATGACAATGCTAACGCATGTAAATCTGGAAATGTAAAGTGGAGATTAAATATGGAGATAATACTTAGCCGATTAGACAGAAAGACAGAGATTTTCTTTCTGAGTAAGAAAGTGCTATAAACTCAATTTCCTCATTTTTGACTTACACACACAAGCACACACGACTTTTTAAATAATAGTTTAATATAGTAACAAGATTTACAGTACGTAGAATTTTACAGAACAAATTCTACAGAGCAAAACTTACATTCATTCCAACTTGTCAAATCGCTCCGGTTTTAAAACAAACCCCTACTTCCGTGTGGTTTTAGGGTTTTAAAAACAATATATGTGGTTCTTAATCATGTATATATCAAGTAACAGTGATTTTTTTAGATATAAACTCAGGTGAACATTTTTTTTAAGACAGCAATAAAAAACACTTTGCTTCCAACCAACTCATTTTCCATACCTTTCCGAAATGAATCCTTGCTAACCGACAAGGAGTAAGTAGGAAGAACACAACTGCTATCATCCTACTAATTTTACGTAAACTTCCGAAGACAGAAAATAAAACTGGTAAAATCAACGACATTTTACCGTAAACTTGCCTAGGAAATTCTTGCTCATTCACGGTGACTGGAGAGAACAAATCTGCTGCCATGATACCAAATTTTCTTAAAATTTAGAAGGAAATGCTTGCTCTACAACGCTAAACAGGATGGACAACACAAATCGAGATATCATATTGTTATTGATTGACTTAACTGTCTTTCTTTACGTCAAGCATTCAACTGGTTGAAAACGAGGCTACTTCTTAAAATAAGAAGTTTTCTTTCTTTCTTTGTGTAACATTGTACAACTTGAGCATGTCCAAGTTTTTTTTTTCCTTGTTTTTTTTTTCGCAAAATCCAAAGCATGTCAAGTACTTTGACGGTCTTGGAGGTGTCCTCTCAGATTTTCTTTTCTTTTATAATGATAATACACCCACATCAATTGGTGGGTGGGTGCGAAGAATTAGTGGATGGATGTAAAGCAGCTAGAATCGTGACACAAGGAAACGTAAAATATGACATATCTTCCACTTGTCGCACAGAACGGTTTTCTTTATCGCAAATGTTTGGCAAAAAAAGTGAAAAGAAAAAAACAAGTCTGCTTGAGGGTGTTTGCGTGAACGAGGATGTGTGTACTCTTTCACTGTGTCTCTACCACAACCAAAAATAAGCACCTGTGCTATTCATAGCTCGAACAGAGAGGCTCCCACCGAATGTGTGCGAAAATTAATTCGAAAGCCGAGACCTTGGCAGAGGACCACTCACTATATCTTTCTTTCTCAAAATGTCCCCCTCAGTTCTCTACGGTCCTCCTCACCTTTCCCTTTGCCCACGCGCCAATTTTCCTTCTTCTTCTTCTTCCTTTCTTTCCATGCACTGTATCTAGGTTCTTTATGAAGATTATACGTCTTGAACCAAAGTTGTCTAAAGGCGTTGAAAATTAAATTCTGATTCAATGTACGGTAAGATTAGGAATAGCGTTCTAACATTAAGTGCCTGAAAAGGAGTGTCTAAACTCCATAATATATTGTTAAGGCTGATCAGAATAAATAAACTAATATCATTTTTGTGCACATTACAACTTTCCTTAATCATATATATTTGCACAAGAAACCATGTCGATTTTTCACATATAACCTGGTAAAATATTCAAGGTTTGCAACTCTGCGTTGTGGACTTTCCATATGTTGTTTATCCTTTGACTAAGGGGATACCAATATGCAATAAACTGATATAGTAATAAATTGATATTAAAAAAATAAACGTCGGTTGGCAACACTGGTAATCTGATGACGTCACATTCAACTCTTAATTGCACCCTATTGATACAAATCAACTTCCAGAAAGTAAATTTTACTATGATGTATCGTTTATGATTTATCAAGAAACATTTATTTTATTTACTATTTAAAGCAAGGATTTTGCCAACCCCCCCCCCCCCCCACACACACACACACACATACACACGGTGTCATCCTCCTAATTCTCGAACACACTTTCCAAATCCTTACGGCTAAAAATCGATAGAAGCCTTGTACATCCTCCCAATTTTGGCTTTACATCCCGCTAAACTGAAAGTCTTGGCAGCAGAAAGTCTGATTGTAAAGTTTCAAAGTTGGCACCCTTGTACCTCGAAAACGAAGCGATTTTCAACTGTTTATTGTTTATTAGTTCAAAGAAAAAAGGACTTTTCTTCTTTGTAAATGCTTTTATTGTCTGAATGATTTCTTTCTTTCACACCTTCCAACATACTTAATTCTGGATATATTCTACTTTTCGTTCTCTGTTGATAATATTATTTCCATCATTTTAATGACCGCTTGTTTCTTTCACACTTATCCAAATTGAACAACTTGTACTTACATTTTACATCTCGTTAATTATTGTGCCAGTCTTTATAAGGAAATAAAATAACTATCATCAAATCTTAAACTTCGTTTTATTTTCCTGCATCTGTAGAGGTAGGAATATTTTGATTTGCACTTCAAACACAATCTTCTTCAAGACACTGACTGACATAATGATATTTGCAACTTCAGAAGTGGTTATTTTACATAAAATAATGGTTTTGCGTCCATTGTGTGCCTCCAATCTATACTCTTATTGAGTGAGATCTCTCAGATGACTCTATCAAATTCTTTGCATACATTTTTACTTTGTATTTCATCTATTATTTAAAAAAAAAACATAGTCATTCATTTCCACTGCTATTAGACATCTGACTGTTCTTCCTGCCGTATAAAACGAAAGTGCTTAAAGGCCTTAAAATGAATTCAAATAAAAGAAAAATCGGTATAGATTTCGTCTTATTTCAACTCCTTTGCTTTCTTTTCTCTTATTAATTCTATCGCCATAAGATTCGAAAGACTAGAACTGTCTATTTATACGATTTTTTCTTCTTAGTTTATTTGTGTGTATGGTTAGGAGCGTCAGCTTGTCAGTGGGTATGCGCGAAATAGATAAGAGGCTAAATCCAGACAAAAGAAAAAGGTTGGCCTGGAGTTAACAATATATAAGCTTTTGCTTTGACCAAAAAAAAGAGACCTGTCGCCTTCCGCGATATTCAATTGGGCTAGCCAACACAACC
>JAGDQP010066845.1:0-11229 GCA_022664845.1 Lepisma saccharinum | reverse complement strand
TAGTGAAAATTCAAACACCGTTGAAAAGCTAAAGAATAGAGCTTCCTATTGATACCCTACATGACCTTCTGACGACAGATTACAGTTTCAAGGTCATTCACTATGTCTTTTGACCTTGAATATATCAAACCATGCCATCTCAGAAAATTATGAAAAAGAAAATATTTTATTACCACGACATTCTTCTACCCATGTACCAAATATTAGGCTGGCAGGGCACGATTAATGGGAGTGACATGCTGTATAATTCTGCAGAGACATACCAGGCCTGTTACCGCCCATACAATTCATTTTATCTTTTTTACATACCAGGCAGAGCGGGTGGGGTTACGCCTCTATGCCGACCCCAGCGGCGACTCGGAATATGGCCCGACAACACCGATTGGTGTCCAGAAAATGGTCCGATGACCAAACGCCACTTATGGATTGCGCCGACCTTCCCCCGACTAGTAGTTGGTCGGACCGCCATCAGGGTCGGCATTTGGCTTGCTGGGTAAGTAACAGTCCCAACCATCTGACAGTATTTTTACGATAAACTACATAAAAGTGGGTAGTCAAGGTTGTAAACAAGTACGTTGTTCCCTACGGAAAAGATTCAATAATTTCGGAAATTTTAGGATTTTCGATTTTTTTCTTCAAAGTTGTCCAAGTTTCTGTATATCCTGTACAAACGACATAGGAGTAATTTTTTGACACCAGAAGTTACACATAAATATCTATCATATGAAAAGAGAATGATTTTTTTTTTGGCTAGGACATGATTTGTCAAAAGGGGAACAGCATACCACGTTTTGACCATCAATAATTATCAAAAATGAATATCTCGGCAGAATATCTTTTTCAGAAAATAATAATAAATCCATAAAGAGCTCATAGAAAAATAATTACCGAAATCTGACTTGACTGATACAAATTTTTCTTGGACTGTCTGAGTTGAGGCCATTGTTAATAGTTTTACGGCCCTACCAAGGGACCTTAGCAATCGTTAGTAGAATCACGACGCTCACTTGTTTATTTCCAAAGTAAAAATTAGGGATGTGACTTATACACACAAATGAATAATGCATGCACAGCTAGTAGTACTGTGGTGTAGAAGTACACCGACATGTTATGTGTATCAGAAAACAGATTCTTTAAAAACAAATCCGGCAACACTTAATGTGGATGAAAAGAATATTCTAGAGGCATTAAATAAGGAGAACACACACAACCACAGAAGCTGTAGGGTTTAATAAAATCCTACATACGTGACCGAATCTAGTACATGTGTACCCATAAGCACGAGTTTTGCTCTCGTATTGATTTCCCTAGTACCAGTCCTCTCTGTTCGTCTTCTCCTATTATGTGAACACACCTTTGGTGAAACGTTGCAACATTTTTTTTTTATTATTATTTTTGTGTGAGTGTACCTTCTACCCTAGGGTGGGGAAGTCAACCATGCAATCCTGTGACTATTGTGACATCAAAGTATTGTTGCTTTTTCTGTAACACGTATTGTGTGAAATAAGAAAGAGAAGTTTGCGTCTTTGTGAGCTAATGGCAATAGAGAATTTTGATATTGCGCAGGTAGACGAATTGCTAGTACAAAAGCAACTTACAGAAAGTACCAAATTTGTATTGCTACCGTAATGATAATATGTTAGATATCAATAGTTTAAAACTGAGTTATTTTAAGTCCTAATCTTAATAGATAGATTTTTATGTCACAAAACTGAAGTATGCACTGTCTAAGAACTGACGTCTTGCACTTTTCATGAAGAACCACAACCCTTTTTCTAATTCAAGGGTCACGAGATCCCCGGAGAAATTATTTCTGAAAATGTGTTAATTAGGCTGCACAAAGTCGCTAAAGAACTGAAGTCCACACTGAATAGTCCTAGATAATGTCGTTCCGCCCATCTCCTTGCTGTCAAGGTTTCCACGATTCGATCTTTGGTGGGATCCTGCATGTAACTACTCGAAATCCGCTTTAAAATGTACGTCTCATCCCACCTCCATTGAATTGAAAGCAATAGCAAAGAAAATTGGTTCACCCTGACCACGGAACTTCAGTAACAAACCTATTTCCGAGCAAAACAGTCACTATTATTACCATCATTGAATGGATATGTGATTACCGACTGACATGAAAACAAAAAGCTTTTGAATTCCCAACTTTGTCATATATAAACAACACAAAATCGTTAACTTAAAACGCCCTGGTTTTATTTCAGGATCGTCCATATTGTCGTGCACATAGGAAAATATACTTTTTACTTCGATGTCGGAAGTGTTGCTTCCACGCACAAAGAGGTCATGAATAGTTTATAACAAGCAATAGGATTACATCGTAACCCAGCCACGCGAGATAACGTATCTTAATAGTGCTTAACATTTGGTGGAAAGCAGATTACATGTTGGTAACCGAGATTGAAAAATTCAAAACGAAATAAAAGAGGTATTTGATCTTATTCACATTGGAAAAATATTCAACTTTTACGTGCTGTTTCTCCTGGAATACAGTGCCGGCCGAGCGGTCTGCGGCGGTAGGCCATCGGCTCGAAGGTCTCAGGTTCGAGTTCCGGCATGGGTGTGGATTTTAACAGCTAAAGGCAAATCGTGACGGGCCGAAGTCCTAGATTACTAGACTGGCCCATATAAAAATAAGAGTTTACCGAAGTGTTTCCTGGAATATATTGGTTGGTCGTTTCGTTGGAATCGCATCTACATTAGCTCGTAGAATGAAGAATAAGATTATGACTACAACATAGTTCACACCGTGAAACATTTATATCACAATCTTTGGGCGGCAAAATGCTTCAATCAGTAATTACTTAAGGTTTCTCAATGACTGTGCAGTTGACTTTATGGGCTGATATAAATAATAGTCACCACGTAGTCACGTACCACGAAAAACACAATTCACCACCTATCTCATCGCCATCATAGTTATCGGAAAAATTATAGCTCCATCGCAAGTTGTCGGTTCTCATTCACGAACATTCTTTGTCAGTAACAGGCAAGTGTACGAGGTGCTCGAAACTGTTCAGCATCAGCCATAGATGCGTAAAGGACATCAATAAACTAAATTTTAAAAAATCGAACCTTTGGCTACAGAATTTTGTTAACAATAGGGTAAAGTGGAAACTTGATGACTTCAGAACTGAATGTTAAACTTGGCTGCATATGACTAAAAGAAGGTGTTAAACTAAACAGTACATGAAATAAGATCATTAGCACTAACATTATTGTTTGCTTTTATCTTTTCTCAGCAATAAAATCTCCATACTTTGACTTTCATAGTTTGCTAGTTCTGAATTAATTTGCTGATAAATACTATTTTTAATTAATAAGTTGCATCGAATTCAATCCAATGTAACTTCCTTTAATATCGCTGCAGCGGGTATACACTTTCTTACAATTTGAGGACGCTAACCGGCAATTCTTATAGTATTTTCATAGAGAGACTTAATTTTTATTTATTTATATTTATTTTTTTTAATTTATTTCTTATTTACTTCTGTATTCTTCGTATTTTTAATTTGTGAGAAGGTAACTAACTTGATAAAAATATTTATTGAATTTTTAAGCTCTTTTGTATAAGCCGGTGTAGCGAGGGTCACTTGTTTTCGTGAGAAGATATTTTTAAGAAGGTGTTTCCGGAAATTATCAGTTGAAAGTTCTTTGTGATCTGGTGGCTCATCAAATTTGACAGGTGAAAGGCAGGTACGTTCGCCCGGGGGAGGGCAGCGGTAGGGGAAGAAAAGTGAACTTTTAATTAGTAGTGTCCGCTGATTGGTGGAAAGAAAAGACGATCTCCTTTCTTTATTGATTAAGTAATTTTTCTATATTCAGTTGTAGTGTGTAGTCTGAGGAAGGAAGTGGTATACTTCCGAAAACGTTACGTTTGAAATTATTATTGTTATTAAAGAGTTCAACCTTGTCAATAAGCTGTGTTTTTCTTTACACTTTTTTAGAATGCGCGCTCGCCTTTAGGCGTGGGTTCGATTCCCGCTGCGGGCTTAAAATTTCGGTGTTGACCCACCATCGTGAATACAATTGGGGAGCTACTTGAATAAAAGGAGTAGTGGACTGCGGTCATGAAAGTCAGACACACGGCTACGAAGAGACGTTACGCTGACTGACGAAACCTACTTGCATGTAACACAGCTGTTGACATGTCAGAGTCCTTAAGGGGCCCTTGCGCTGCCCAGTTTAGTTTAGTTTGCGTCCTATCTATACATTTTAGTACTGATCGTTTGATTTATTGCTTGTTGCTAGTTCCCTTGAACCTAGTTACAAAGTTGTCTGCGTGAATGACCTGTCCCACTTTAGACAGCAAAAACATGTATCGGAAGAGACGCGCTCACACAGAGAGGGTATTTGCCGGTTGTTGTTTGGCAACTGCGGTTTTCGTAACCCTGTGATGGTACCAGGGTTAACTGAATTTTTCTTTAACTCTATTTTCTTATTTAAACCACTTGCGACACTGAAACAGCTTCTAAATTAGTTTTACTGTTTAATACGTGAACCAGTAAAAACCAAAGTAAAATTCACAAACATGTGGTGTATCTTAACCGCTTGGGTAAAACCACTTGTCATAATTTTGAAAAGGAAGGAAGATGGGCTGATCCTACGAAACGATAGTGAACACGTAAGAAATGTCTACTGTACTTTCGTCGATACACAATGAATGGTTTCCGAGCGGTATACACCCTAATTAAGTTCGAAAAGGAATAATTTTTCTTTTCTTTTCTACGTAGCAGCTTTCCTTCTAAAATGACGCCTGTATCTTCCTTTCTTCCTAGGTAATTGCAGATTTTATAATCGCAATTGTCTCTTTTCTTCAGGCTACATCTCGCAAACGAAATGTTCTAGGATTTAAGTTCAGTAATATGTAAAATATATTTTTGTACATTCAGCCCTCATAGTTGTACCATGAATTTGGAAACACCCTACGACAATATTCTACTAAACATCAGAGCTATTTCATACAGTGAAAATCACTAATAGATACGCAGATTTGCAGTTTCATTCTTCAGCATGCACATAGCTAAAATTTATACTTTCTTTAAGTACAAATCGTTTCTGTGCAGTTTATAAAGGAATTAAATAGTTCGATACAAATGCATTTTGGGTAATAAGTAGATAATGCAACGAAACAGTAGTTTTTGATTTGTAAACAGAAACTGGATTTTCTGTGTGTTCATTTTCTTATGTAATATTCAAATTTGTGGGAGAAAAAAAAATGTCAACAGATAATGTAAAATGGGTTCCCACGTTCTCTTTGAAAATTTCGCATGCAGTACGAAATAAAGCCATCAAACAGTTTGTTAAAATTTTGGTTTGGATTTACACCACTAAGAGTTCTCATCACGTAAGGACTAAAAGGTGAATTTCCTAGCATACAAACGATTCAAACCACAGAATGTTTAGAAATACTGTACTTCATTTCTAAATCTACACCAAACAATTCCTATATTGTGCAACTTGGACTTTGATTGGTTGAATTATTACTAACATCCTAAACGAACTGCCGAGCTTCTAAGGACGGGACTTAACAGTTTTTGGTAAAGTGGGCTCCGAACTACTTCGTTCAATAGTGTTGGACATAAAAAGTGTACTCATCGGCCATTTTCATGAATTTGAGTGTAGGCTTTGCAGCCTTAATTCAATGTACTCTTATGATATTCTCATATCATGGCTAAGGAAAACTGCACCCTCCGCACTTACGAGGTGAGCACGCTTCACTTGAATCGTCACGCTGTTTTAAATTGTATCTCTGAAAGGATAAAGAAAGCAAAAATGTGAACAGAGAACAGGATCTTATGTATATGAATGAAAACAATTTTAATTACATTCATTACACAATTTACATATACAGACCACACAAACATGACTAGTAATTTTCTGTAGAGTTAAATAACTATTCACTTTTCATGAAATGCAGCTCCCAATTCAGTGCAACCTCAATAACTCGAATCTGTAGAGGAAAAACAAAATTCGACTTAGGCGAAGTTCGAGATATAAAGGGCCTCAACTGACTGACGTTGCTCTTGTACATATACTTAGGGTCCGGCATTTTCGTGTCGCCATGGTATGATACACTTAACTGCGAGCTGATCACAACGCAACAGACAGCACTGTCAGTGACGTGAGCAGCGGACGCCTCATGCTCGTTCTAACCGTTGGTGTAGTGTCCTACGAAAATGATAAGGCTTGAATTTTCTAAAAACTCGTAACTCGATTGTCGTCAGCGAGGAGGCACGGCTCCTCAGATTGTTCAACTCCAAAAACTTCGACTTATTCAACGGCACGTAAAAAAGAATCCTGTGTTTTTATTTCACAAAGTTCGAGTTGTAGAGAGAAATTAACACGGAGAGGAATAGGGAAGGTGAATGAACAAAATTCGAAATATCAAGAAATTCCAATTATCGAGGTTCCACTGGATTATCACGAACAATTTTTTTTTGTTTATTTTTGTACTCAATACTAATAAGAATCTCTTCTTAACAACAATATTAAGCTTCCTTTGTTTACAATCACATAACTGGAGATCAACATGATTGTAGTCAATTTAATTCTGTTAACAATAAACTTTTCTTTTCAACCAAATGCATTTAGTTCCACATATAATACCTAAAACTATATTTCAGGATGCAAATAGAATTACGCAAAACGTATTATATTCCATTACGTTTGACTATATATTTTTTTTCAAGTGTACATCTACCTTCTGCTTAACTTATTCCGGTAAATAAACTAACCAACTAACTCTATGGCTTACGGAACTCGCAAGTTCATTGCCGCAGTAGCGAACGTTCGCCATAGGATTCTACCCTGAGCAAGATCAACCTATTTTTCATCACCAACATCCAGATCTCTTCTAATATTATCCTTCCAAAGACGTCCCGGTCTTTTTCCCTCCGGCTTTGCAGTCACGATGGAATATAATCTTCATTTTCTCCCCATCCGATAAATGGCAACTGAGAGAGCGTTAGTGTCCACTTTTGTGACTTTTTAAAATGAAACTCCACCACCTTCAACCGATGATCATCAATTTTCGCACAGTGATAGTGATTGTGGTGGAGGAGGTTTAAAAGTTTGGCGAAAGTTGATACGGGTACTTTAAGAAAACACGTTTTCATGCATTACGTAAGAACGACTGGACCTATTCTTTCCAACCTTGGTAGTCTGGTCAAGTTGACAACCCTTCATTGTTTCAGCTGCACCAGAACCTTCAGTGTATCACCGTTTCCATATAAACGAGATTCAATTAGAAAGTTGTTTGCGCCTCATGTGAGACAATTTGCTTCAAACTTAGTAAAACTATATACGGATCAATCCTTTGGACTAAAGTCATACTAGAACATTTAACTTTTACCGTTTTCATGGTAACACTAAAAAGTCGTGCGATGTGAGGCGTTAGGCCACGTCTCCAACGTCACGGGTTCGAATCCCGCCTGGAGCATAGATATTTGTGGATTTTAACAAGCATTGCATTCATTTAATAGTGACGGTAACACACTGAATTATTAAACACATATTCGAGCATTACCTAAGGTTCTAGGAATGATTGCAACCATATTCAAGGCTTTAATCCTATTACAATATTAAAACATTTGCCGTTTCCATGATAACTAGACTCGTTTATTACAACCATATTTGAGCATTACGTAGGAACGATTAATCAGATTGCAGTCAAAGATGACATACTGGTATATGGAAATGTTCTTAAGGCTTTAATCACATTAAAAAGTTGGAATATTTACCGTTTCCATCGCAAGGTGGCTTAATTATTAAACAAATATTTCAGCATTACGTGGGAATGGTTGAACCAATGCTTTAAGCCTTTGCCTATTTAAATATTAAGGAGACTACTGTTTTCATGGTAACTCCATTATTGAACACACAATAGAGCATGACGAAGGGACCGATATTGTGTAGAGAAATATTCTTTTCTTCAGGGTGTTTATACGGATACTGACATTATTTTTTCATACTGGAAATACTGGGATTTTGAACCACGTACTGGAAAAAACAATAAAATATTACAGGGTGAGCAACTTAAAACCGGCCCCAAGCCCAGTTATTTATGACTGTTGCCTGTATGTATCACCACTACCGCGCCACTATCGGTCTACTATCACGACCGATAGTCTACAGTTGTTGGTTGTAAACTGTTCATGCTTCAGTTGGGTATATATTATATCGTTGTTACCATTCATGTGTAGCTGTGCTTATCTACAGTAAAATGTGTTATTAGATCCAGGAAAGAGTTGGTATAG
Organism: Lepisma saccharinum; assembly: GCA_022664845.1. NCBI lineage: Eukaryota > Metazoa > Arthropoda > Insecta > Zygentoma > Lepismatidae > Lepisma > Lepisma saccharinum. The sequence continues at coordinate 2,962 of JAGDQP010066845.1, read as the reverse complement.
GCGAAGCTTGTATGTTTTCAGGATACTTTCAAGAAACGCGTATAAAAATTGCGCTGCAAAATTTCCGAATGAGAGTATCCCAGCAAAGAGTATCATACAAGATCTGGTTAAAAAATGGTGAAGAACAGGGTCAGGTGCAAATGCAAAACGAAATAGGCAACCTTCTGTTAGGACTCCAGAATTCCAAATTCTGGAATTGACTTCGGACTTCCAAACACCCTTACTTCTAGGATAACTACTGCATTGGAACCTCTTGTTAACACAAACCATTCATGCAGTTTGAAAGCGGACATTGCAAAACAAGAATATTTAAGATTTTTCAACACAGGAAGAAGTGGTGATGTACTTTAACAGCTTTGGTCTCTCAAAAGACAGTTTTCTGATGACCGTTTATATTCAGCACAACGTTTCAAATAAGGTCTTGTTCTGTTCCATGGCAATGCAGTCGTTGAAAGAGGTTTCCCATAAACAAAGAAAGCCTACCGGAGATCTTTTCTGAGAACAGGCTGATTTGATGCTGTTTCTGTAGCTGGAGAAGCTCTCAACTATGTGTTTATTGATGATAAGTATTCGAAAGAGTATTAGACTTCAAGGTGGCCGAGAGGTTAGCGCGCTCGCTTTCTGTACGAGAGATCAATTCCCGCCGGGGTCCATTGAACGGAGTGGTTCGGAGCCCATTTTAACAACAACTGCACATTCCGTCCTTAGCAGCTCACCGCTCGTTTAGGACGTAATAATTCAATCAATCGAAAGAGTTAATATACTAGAATTTTGAAAATGAAACTTAGTAAACATCCTGTCAAGCATATCAGAATTTTAAAACATTTACCATTCGAGGATATCAAAGAAAGATTGAACTGAATCCACTCACATTTGATAAACTTAGGGCTTCAACCACACTGGAATGGTATATCATCTACCGTTCCATGGCAACAAGGCTCAACTAAGTTTCTACAAATTGCATTACATGCCAACTTCTCGCACAACTCAATTCTGTAGACATCGCAGAATATGAACACGTCCTTGTCACAAAATCAATTTTAAATTGATAAAGATTAACAATGTATCAAAGTTTAATGTAAACCGGAACTTGGTTATGATTTAATCGTAACAATGCTATAACGTTTTCCCATGAACTATACCGATTTCCATATTCATTATCGTTTATGTTGTTTGTAAGCAAATATTGTATCCCTCCCTGGTGACTAATATATCTTTCGTTTCTCGCAACCATTCAACGCTGTCCAAGCTGATCGTATGGTCTGCAACACGGTTATATATTTTCTTCGGTGCGAATATAGCCCATGTACTTGTTAAACCTCTTATTTTAATGTCTTTTTATTTGGCCAAAGTAAGTTTTTCCAAAGCTACAGGTAATCAAGAATTGACACGGGATATAAACATAAAATGATTTTATTACAAAAATAAAATATTCTCACTTATTACTGCAGTAAATTGAGTAAAAGATAAATGTACGCTAGAAAAAGCCTGAAGATTATACGTGGAGATGGAAGATTGTGAATCAAACGCCTTGCATAAATTTTACGGTTCATCACAAGGTTCACAATACGTGATGCCAAACTTCTAATATTAATAAAAAATAAAGGGTTTTACCATTATGTTTACGTAAAGAGTATGTACATTTTGTCCTTATTTTGCACATAAACCATGCACTTGAAATATTTTGAGCACTTACGAAGAAGAAGAAGAAAAGACCTTTTAAGTTCTTTTTGGTAAGTTATACCATGTAAGGAAGACGTTGAAATGATCTACACTAAAGTTTATCCTAGAAGATGGTGTCACATAGAAACACTGGTCTTCTCCAACGAGTTGTTCTTTTTCCAAATGTTCAAGTACGTTCAATTCACGCTATAGGAAGCTCCGTTGGCGCACACAATATACAAATGCATTACACATAGATGTACAGATACACATGCATAAAATAAATATTACGTCCCCCCCCCCCCGTGTTCAAAAATGGGGCAAACACACTTTTCCGGCAAAAAGTTCGGAAATGACCGTTATCCATAAAGCAAGAACAAAAAGAATGTAGGATGTTCCAACTTGGTAACTGTTCGGTAATTGATACGGCTGTCCTCCGATCTCTTCAACATGGAAGCCAATAGGAAATATGACGGCAGCCAAACAAAACAACACCACTGAAAACAAAAGGAGAAAAAAAATCATGTAGAAAATAGATTTTCTTCACATAGTTCATACATATTAACATTGAGAACTCTTTCCTATACTGAATAAATTTACGTAATTTACATTAATGGACTACACAGATATATCTAACTGCCTAAGCCTGCTACAATTCTGAGGAATGATGTTTCTCGGCTAGTACATCTTCCGGGAAAAGTAGCGGCTAGTATGAATCGGAAAATAAAAGCGTGGGTGCTCTTAGATATTATGATTTTATGATAAGGTAAGCAAGAGCACCCACGCTTTTATTTTTCGATTCATAAGATTAATTCAAGTTATTACTTTTTACTTCATCTTTAAAAACGTGTTGTTTTTTGTTTTTTTTTAAAAATCATTTTTATTTTAATTTGTAAGGTCTTTAAATCCATCTTTGGATCAGACCAGGATAGGGTATGGGAGGGTATCGGCCGGTATCTTAGTTAAGGTACCGTTCTGACGTTTGGTGAAACTGAAGGAAACTAAAGGAAAATGTCAGTCAGAACGATTGGCAGCAGGATTCGAACGAACGGTCCATTGCGGACCCGAAAAGGCACTTTAGTTTTCCTCATACACAAAAATGAGTGTAAATTACTCCTTCATGCATACTTAACAGAAAGTATCTCTTGCCCATTAGCAGAGATATAAATGATAGTGACGTAGACTAAAAAAATAAATAAAAAAGGTTTTAAAGATATACTTTTCTTAACCAATTCCTACTAAAAAGTAAAAAAAAAAAAATGTTTATGCGTAACTAAAAAGAAAAGCATGGGGCGCTCTC